>PVHX01006651.1:0-98558 GCA_004024805.1 Geosciurus inauris | reverse complement strand
TTTTTTTTTTTTTTTTTTTTTTTTTTTTTTTTTTTTTTTAATATTTTTTAATTGTAGATGGACACAATGTCTTTATTTTATTGCCTTGTATGTGGTGCTGAGGATCGAACCCAGGGCCTCACGCATGCGAGGCAAGCGCTCTACCGCTGAGCTACAATCCCAGCCCATAATTCCTAGATCTTTAATCCACTTGGAGTTGACTTTTGTGCAGGACGAGAGACAGGGGTATAGATAGCTTCATTCTTCTACATAAGGATATTCAGTTTCCCCAGCACCATTTGTTAAAAAGACTATCTTTTCTCCAATGTATGTTTTTGGCACCTTTTTCTAGTATAACTGTACTTATGTGGGTTTGTCTCTGTGTCTTCTATTCCATAAGTCTTTGTGCATGTTTTGGTGCCAGTGCCATGCTGTTTTTGTTACTATAACTCTATATTATAATTTCAGGCCAGGTATTGTGATGCCTCCAGCATCACATTCTTTTTTTTTTGGGGGGGTGCTGGGGATTGAACCCAGAGCATTGTGCATGTAAGGCAAGCACTCTACTAACTGAACTATATCCCCACTCCCCCACTTTAAAAAAATTTTTTTAGATGTAGATGGACACAATGCCTTTATTTATTTTTACATGGTGCTAAGGATTGAACCCAGTACCCCACACTTGTTAGGCAAGCACTCTGCCACTGAACCACAACCCTTACACCAACATTGCTCTTTTTGCTTAGGATTACTTTGGCTGTTCTTATTTTTTCCAAATGAATTTTAGTACTGCTTTTTATAGTTCTGTGAAGAACATCATTAGTATTTTGATGGGGATTGCATTGAATCTATACACTGCTTCTGGCATTATGGCCATTTTAACATTATAATTCTGCTTATCCAAGAACATGGGAGGTCTTTCCACCTTCTAAGGTCTTCTTCAATTTCTTTAGTATAGTTTTCATTGTATAGTTCCTTCACATCTTTTTTTTTTCCCTTTGGTACTGGGGATTGAACTCAGGGGTACTCGACCACTGAGCCACACCCCCGCCCTATTTTGTGTTTTATGTAGAGACAGGGTCTCACTGAGTTGCTTAGCACCTCACCATTGCTGAGGCTGGCTTTGAACTTGTGATTCTCCTGTCTCAGCCTCCCAAAGTGCTGGGATTACAGGCTTGAGCCACCGCACTCGGCTCCTTCACATCTTTTGTTAGATTAATTACCTTTTTTTTTTTCTGTGAATGAGATAGTTTTTCTTATTTCTTTTTCAGCAGATTTTTATTGGAGTATAGGAACGCGACTGATTTTCGTACGTTGATCTTGTATCCTGCTACTTTACAAAATTTATTTATCAGCCTTAGAAGTTTTTTGGATCTTCTAAATACAGAATCATGTCATCGGCAAACAGAGATAATCTGACCTCTTCTTTTCCTATTCATATTCCTTTCATTTTTTAAAAAAAAAAGTTATTTTAAAAATTGACAAATAATAATTTTACACACTATATTTTGGTGGTGCCATGTGATATTTTGATAAATGTATACTTTGTATAATAATCAAATCATAGAATTTAGCATATTAATCATCTTAGATATTTATTCTTTGTAGTAAAAACATTCAAAATCTCCTCTTCTAGCTTACTTGAATATTTTACATAATACTGTTCATCCCAGTCACCCTATTGTGCAACAGAACATCCAAACTTACTCTTTCTATCTTAATGGTACTTTGTTTTTTTTTTAATATTTTTTTTTAGTTGTAGATGGATACAATGTCTTTTTATTTTATTGCTTTGTATGTGGTGCTGAGGATTGAGCCCAGGGCCTAAAGCATGCAAGGCAAGCGCTCTACCACTGAGCTACAATCCCAGCCCCTTAATGGTACTTTGTATCGGTTAACCACCCTCTCCTTAACTCTCTCTGCCTCTAGAAGATCAGTTCTTACTGTACTGTAGCTGATAAAAACATCAATCTAACAGATGGCTGTAAGGGAATGTTTCAAATTTCTTTCCCTAAATATTAAAATTTTGCTGGATGAAATGACATCAGCCATAGTGAAAGAAATATGATTCTGCTGAAGTTGAGCTTGCCATAATACTGAGGTATGCAATAAGGTAATTATGCAGAATTTTACAGTATTTTTGGTTTTGCAATTTGTATGTCATTTTACAGATATTGATACCTCTGTGCCATGAATAACTTGGACTACTGATTTACTTTGGAAGGACTTGAGAACAGAAAATATCTATGAAAGTGCTTGGGATGTATCAGATGCAAAATATGAGAACCAAAAATTAGGAGGCTAATGGACAAATAAAAATTTTAAGTATGTGTCCAACAGTAAAATACTAATGAAAGCCACATAAGGCTGTATGCAAAGAAAAGTGGAAGGGGATTTGGTAATAAATATTAATGTTGAGAGGACTTGGGAATGTATACATGATCTGATGATGAATGAAAAATATCACTGAGGAGACGTGCATTAGGATATGTCAAAGGTCTTTCTGTCTTGCTCAGTGGAAGATGTGTACACACTGACCAGATTGGTAGATAAGACCAATAACAATATCTTAATTATTGAGTCCTTTATAATGTATAAATCACTTATATTTTTAAAAAAGGGTACTATAAGCCGGGTGCGGTGGCTCGCGCTTGTAATCCCAGCACTTTGGGAGGCTGAGATAGGCGAATGGCAAGTTCAAAGCCAGCCTCAGCAACAGCAAGGTGCTAAGCAACTCAGTGAGACCCTGTCTCTACAAAAAACACAAAACAGGGCTGGGGATGTGGCTCAGTGGTCGAGTGCCCCTGAGTTCAGTCTCCAGTACCAAAAAAAAAAGGGTACTATAGAAAATAATATTTTAATAACAAACCACAAAATATTTCCAAGAATTTTAAATCAGTCTCAAAAGATCCTTTGTTGCTATATGATTAATAATTTATTACAATTAAAGCAATTGAAATGGCAGTATTTGTGATTTGAATAATTCTAAATATTATCAGATCTTTTAAAAAAATAGCTGATAAAGCATTTTTTAAACGCTGAGCCATAAAAATCCTAGTCTTCCTCCAGTTTATGGATCCTTATACCACCATAAATCCACCCAAGCCATAACTTCAAAATAAAAGTAGTTAAAATGTATCCAGGTTACATATGTGAAAGCCATCTGTACATACTGAGGGGTTGGTCTTTTCCACTGCGTTCTTCTAGATTCATGGTTTACATAATAGGTCCTTCCAAGGACATCCTGCCTCTCTTCCCATCCTGGAGGTAGAGGAGAAGGTTCTTGTTGCTGCTGCAAATGGCAAGCAGCATCTGGTTGGTCCAAAACAACCCAGCCAGGCTGAAAAACAGAGTGGAAACAATTAGATGCCTGCTCAATTTTTCTAACTTTATCAATTATATGCTAAAGGATATTTTAAGAGATTTAGTGTGTTCAATTTCAGAAATTATACATAAATGGAATGAGCACATCCCCAACTTTTAAGACCATAATATGAATATTTTATGACAATGAAGACTTTCTTTGCAAAACAACCATTTCAATTTTGTTTGAAAATGATTAAGTTTTCAAAAAGATTTAAAAACATATTTAACAGAAAAAAAGGACAAAAAGCACACCTTTTTAAAATAAATGAACATTGATATGAAGTGGGAAAGCACTGAGAAACTGAGAAGCATAGTTTAAACTAGTGTAATCTTAGGCTATTCTCTAAATCATAAGCAACTGAAAGAAGGTCAGGGAGTGCATCACTGGTCACTGTCTCTCCCATAGGGAAAGCATCTTGTTCACAGTGAAAATCAATAACTATCTGAGACATGAAAAAATCATTAGATAAAGGTCAAGTATATACAGGCATAATACAGAAGGGTGAATGCTTGAGAAATAATTGCAACAGTGAACTGAGTATGGATTGAAAACTCATTCTGATTCTCTTGTCTGATTTTTCTGTTTTTCTTTTGGACCAGAAAAAAGATTTTGGTCAGGTCATAAAGCAGTTAAAAGTTTGTTTGTTTAAACCAAAACAAAAATGCACTGGAAATATGTTTACTCTGAGACTTGCAAGAGACAAAATACATACAAAGCCTTAACTAGGGTGTAAAAGTCAGAATTCATTAAAAAGAGTTAGCAAGAGTTAATGACAGGGGCTGGGGCTGTAGCTCAGTGGTAGAGCACTTGTCTAGCATGCATGAGGCACTGGGTTCGATCCTCAGCACCACATATAAATAATAAATGAATAAAATAAAGATCCATCAACAACAACAAAAAATATTAAAAAAAAAAAAAGAGTTAATGACAAGCTTTCATATGAGAAACCTCGTAACAGAAAAGGCAGCATGTAAAGGTTTATTAAACACTGATTTGTTTAGGAAAGCAGTCAAAATTGAAAAAAAAAAAATAAAGAAACTTTAAAATGCTCCTAAGAGGACACAAAGACCTAAATGAATGAAAAGATATAGTTAATCTATAAATTTGCCAAAATTCTAGTAAAACTACATTACAGATTAAAAAAAACAATAAGTTCAAATAGAATCATGAACAAGGAAGAATAGCCAGCATCTTTCTAAAAAAGAACAACAAGTTGATAAACCCTATTAGAGACAACGTTGTAAACTATAATAGCTGTGAGGTACTGGTGCATGCAGACTGCTCAAGAGAATTGAAAGAGATCCAGACTTGTAAGAATTTAGCCTTGGGAGGCTGAGACAGGAGAATTACGAGTTCAAAGCCAGCCTCAGCAATGGCCAGGCGCTAAGCAACTCAGTGAGACCCTGTCTCTACATAAAACACAAAATAGGGCTGGGGATGTGGCTCAGTGGTTGAGTACACCTGAGTTCAATCCCCAGTACCAAAAAAAAAAAAAAAAAAAGAATTTAGCATATGTCAAAGACATTTCAAATCTGTGGGAAAATAGGCAGACTACGTTGAAAATGGGTAATTATTTGAATAAAAAACTGAATTTGGACCCATACTTCATATCTTACTAAGGTTATCTTACAAAGCAGCTGGGCACGATGGTATGCACCTGCAGACCCAATCACTCAGGAGGCTGGGCAGGAGCACTGCTTGAGACCAGGAGTTTGGTTGGGCAACACAGCAAGGTGAATGGAATGGAATGAAATGAAATTTCTTGAGTCTTGCTATGTTGCCCTGGCTGGCCTTGAACTCCTGAAATGATCCCCCTGCCTCAGCCTCCTGAGCAGTTGTGACTACAGGTGTGCACCAGCCCAGCTCAGATGGAGTAACATGTTCAACATGACATTAAACCAAGAAGGAATAAGAAGAGATTATCCATAAATTTGGCCATAAAACCTCTAAAGATGTACATGGCAAAACAACTACCAAATCAAAGTAAAAATAATTTCAAATCAGAAAACATTTTTAATACTAAAATAATACACAAAGAATAAGTTCTTTAACATATGTACAGTTTATGCGCTAGGCACTACTGTGAAAAACTGTTGTGTGCCGGGCAGATGATGGCTTAGAAGCAGAGAGAGAATTTTTCTACCTTGGAAGACTGAATCTGAAAATGAGGTCCAGCAGAAGAGCTAGAAAGAAAAGAAACATTTTTTGGCAGCAGGGAGAAAAAGATAGGGGTTTCCGCAGCATGGTTGATCTATTCTGGCTACCTTGGGCAGGAGGACTATGGACTCAGGAAGAATAGAAGGTGAGGGACGAGGAGAGAAGACAGAATAATTTTGGGAAAAGAAAAGGAATCTGGTTGGGAAAGAAAATTGACTCCCTTTCTTCCTCTTTTCTATTTTATTTTTTGTTTTCTGTCTTCTATGAGAACTGATAAGTCTTTAATTTTTTTTCTTTTTATTGCCCAAATTCCATTTTCTTCCTTTCCTCTAAATGCTTACCTTGTCTTTTCATCTGTATTTATCTTCCTTTTCATTCTCCTTTCCCTTACACGATCAGGATATAGGATATATCAGGATATAGGATATTCTATATATCTTGTATATAGAATCCAATTTTATTACTCTGGTCTCCATTTCAAAAAACACATGGGCTGCCAGGCACAGTGCTGCGTGACTGTAATCCCAGTAATCAGGGAGGTTGAGGCAGAAAGATCACAAGCTGGAGGACAGCCCCAGTAACTTAGCAAAGCCCTAAGCAACTTAATGAGTCCCTGTCTCAAAATAAAAAATAACCGGTCTGCACCGAGCAGTATACGCCTGTAATTCCAGTGGCTTGGAAGGCTCAGGCAGGAGGATTGCAAGTTCAAAGCCAACCTCAGCAAAAATGAGGTGCTAAGCAACTCAGTGAGAGGCTGTGGATGTAGCTCAGTGGTTGAGTGCACCTCTGAACTCAGGGCTCTCAACCACTGAGCCACATCCCAGGTACCCACTGCCCCCTCACAAAAAGGTATAGGGATGTGGCTTAGTGGCAAAGTGCAAAGTATCCCAGGATTCATATATCACTCTTTTTTTTTTTTAATATATTTTTTTTTAGTTGTAGATGGACACAATGTCTTTATTTTATTGCTTTGTACATGGTGCTGAGGATTGAACCCAGGGCCTCACGCATGCAAGGCAAGCGCTCTACCGCTGAGCTACAATCCCAGCCCCATATATAACTCTTCTAAAAGAAAGATTATCAAGATTTCTTTGTTGAATTCAGTCAATGATGAACTTCCCTTGAAGATTATATCTATTAATAAAAGGAATCATACTACTGATGAAAAGAATTATAAAAACATTAAAAGTTAGGAAAACAGTACCAAAAGACTGTTTCTTTAAAAGCTGTGATTTCTTTGTTTCAATATACACACATACACACACACATGCACACATGCATGCATGCACACACACAGCTAATATTTCTCTTTTAAAGATCTGCTTTATATTACCAAAGTAAATTCAAGAGGAAAATGAAAAAAATTGGTTAGGGCCTTTAAAAAATCTGTTTCAAGTTTGAGGAAGTACAGTTGTACATTCAAATACCATTTACAAAGACTGAGATTTTGTTTCACAGATAGAATGCCTCTCTATTAAACATGTATTATTGTCTACTCTCCATAAACTAATTTTCTAAGAATTAATGAACCTTACTTAATTACTAGCCTCAACACTATATGCAATTGCCTAAAATTTAGCAGAGTCAAAGCGGGTCAGAAAGAAAGTATTCAGAGACAGACAAAAGTTCTGTGTCAATCTTCTAAAATACAGCTAACTCTTAAATTGCACAAAGGGTACAAATCAAATGTTAAGCAATCACCTGTTACACTCATGCGTTACTAAGGAATACGTACTGCCTCAAGAGTGAGTCACTTTTCAAAATTACAATTGTTTCCTTCAAACAGTAGAATTTCATATATCCAGTCACAAACTAGATGTCAAAGAACTAAGCAGGACTTCTCTGGTCACTAGCTACACAGAAGATAAATAAACACGGATTCATGTGTTTGAATTCCTAGGGTTTTTCATAAATAAACTACATGCTCACACCTCCTGAATTACAAGGTGCCTTCTGAGGGAATTCAAACAGTGAGACATGAGACCACGAGACGAAACAGGACTGGACTGTGAACAGGGTACCTATGATATGTGTGTGTGGGCAAAACTTGGAGTAGGTTACTAAATAAGGAAGTACCATTACTCTTTTTAAGTTATTAAATAAAGAATACTCTTTCTTTACAGGAGACATCCTTCATTTCAAACAGAATTCCATTATGCAAGATGCCCTGGGTACCAGAATGGCAGGCAGACAAACATCTACCCAACATATTCCTTGAAAACTTTAAAAATAATTGTTCTATGAAAAACGAGAGAAAAATGAGAAAAAGGATAATCAAATAAGTGAATATAGACTTGAAAGGATAACAAGTTCTCCGATCACCAAACTAGGGGTTTGATTTATGATATTAAGAAAAATAATCTTTCTCCTTCTATAAGTATACATTCCCCCTGAAAAGGAAAATCTCATTGCTGCATTCAAAATATTCCCAGAAAACTCTGTTGCAAATTCACTGCCTGCTCTAGAGCTCTCTTTCTCAAGGCACATGAGTGCATGAGGTAGAGCCCAGCCCTTGGAGAAGCCCCTCAGTTTCACAGTTCTTACAGAGACCAAAGATGTCCCTCAGACAAAGAGGTGATGACTGAGGAAAGAAAAAGAAACTTGTGAAGCAATTTGCCGTGTGTTTCCTGTAGATGTTGAATGAATGATGTCACCTTTTGATGGATTGTGCCTTTCAAATGGACCTCAAGGAGCAGGTGTTTTTTGGTTCTCTTTTCAAATCATGAGTTTCATGAAAGAAACTCTAGGGTCATCTGGTATAACCCTGTAACTCTGTGAAATGAGGAACCCAAGAGTCAGAGAGGGTCAGCTCCTCACAGGGTTAGTGGCAGAGCTTGTCACTGGGTTTCCAGTCTCCAAATCCCCTTCTATTTCAAATACATATTCTGCACCTCTTCACTCATCCCAGATGCATGTAGCTCTACCCAAATTCCTAACTTGGACTTTCCTTTTATCCTATCATCCATGAAAACTGTTAAATTCTACTTGCCTCAAATAAACATGCCTTTTTATCATCTCATTTGATTTTTCCTCAGACTCCACTTCCCTCATGATGTCCCCCACCATGATAGTAAAAGTCACATTACATGTCTTTCATAAGAGTTCCTTATTAGTAAGAGTCTATCCAAAATGTCCATATGTTTAACTTACAAATACTAAATTATGCTCTTAAAGGAGACCATGACATGCTTTTAGAAAACTGAAAAACTAGAAAGTTCGTGAAAATTACAGTAAATATTTTCATTTATAAGCATTGTATTCTCTACTCCCTAACCTTTAAGAAGGCCATTGATAATGGCCATTCATTCTACATAAGTATCCTTAGTTGAAAGAAATTGTTAATGAATTCTTGGGTGAAATGAATAATCTAGGTAAATAATTTTTATTGCATACATTAATTTCATTGAATAAAATTATTTTTCAGAGTATATTAAAATAAGAAGTCAGATTCATATTTATATATATTTAGTTTAACCAAATATTTATAAAATCTCACCTCTAATTCCTCAGCCTGTTCTGCATTATCTTCTTCTGAGCCACTGGTTTTAGGTAAATAAGTCATTTTTAATCTCAGATAACCTTTAACTCTTGATTTGTGACTGTAGAAAAGAAAAGAATTATTCACAAAACTTAAACACTAGGGGAAAAAAGCATTCATTTAAGGAGTCTACTGAATACCTACTGGCTATCAGGGGATTTACCAGAGGATATTCAAAGGCAAGTTCTAATGCAGGAGACATCTAGGAAAGGAAGAGATGGTGGGAAAAAAGGAAACACACAAATGAATATTTGTTATATCATAAAAGATGCTAAGGAGGTTTAAGTGGAAGAGCAGAGAGAAAATTTCAGAGTGAAACTGGCATTTCAGTTGGGGCTGAAAGACTGGGAAGGTTTTTTTTTTTTTTTTTTTTTTTTTTGGTACCAGGGATTGAACCCAGGGGTGCTTAACCATCAAGCCACATCCCCAGCAATTTTTTAAAAAATATTTTATTAGAGACAGGGTTTTGCTGAGTTGCTCAGGGCCTCACTAAGTTGCTGAGTGGGAAGGATTTTGATTTGGGCAGTGGAGGGAATGGCCTGTGAGTGGAGAGAAGGACCAAGAACCAGGAAATAGGAAACTTGGGGTGAAATTCAGGAAACAGCAGTAACTGAATTCAGCTGGATTACAGGATACAAACAGGAGAGTGTGGGAGGCAGGAATGGCCCAGATGTAAAATAAGAGAACTTTAGGCTTTATTTTGCATATATTGGGAAGTTTCAAATGTAAGACTTAATACTATCTATTGTGCCCAATTCTAACATACTAAAATTTACTTAAGAAACCCTTGTTGATCCTAGTTTTTTATATAGTTACACACACACATATATATATATTTGGTGATTTTTATACATATCAGTTATGTAACCAATTATCCTTTGTTTTTATAGATAAGAATCCTAATCCTTCATTTAATCTTTGAGAGATTATATGCCCTCTCCCCCCAGTGCTGTGTCTCCCTTAATCTTTTTAGTTGTTCTCTGAACACTTCTCATGGATTTGGTAAATT
Organism: Geosciurus inauris; assembly: GCA_004024805.1. Lineage (NCBI taxonomy): Eukaryota > Metazoa > Chordata > Mammalia > Rodentia > Sciuridae > Geosciurus > Geosciurus inauris. The sequence continues at coordinate 88,508 of PVHX01006651.1, read as the reverse complement.
AATTGTTCCTCTCTGAAGCAATCAGTAAAATTTCTCATTCTTGTTCCCAAGGCCACCAACATGGTTTTGTGCATGCATTTACAGTTAAGGGGGTTGTGGACACTCTGACTTGCTGCTATAAATGATGGATACAGAAAATGTTCTGTTGAAAAACTTCTCTACAATTTTGTGTCATGTCTTTTCAACCAGAAAATAAGACCATGAGTTTGACTTAATGGGGCTCTAACAAATGTAGAACATTTTCTACTTGAATAAAGTTCTTTCTGTACGTGAAACCATATCCAATGTATACAGAAGATATAATTTTTTTTAAAGGAAAAAGATACTGAAAAACATCTGACAAATTGAAAAGCAGGCAACTAGGGCAACCAAACAAGAGAAGAACTATCAAATAGCTACAACCAGTCCCAAAATTAAGAGATTTACTTTCTACACTTCAACGGAAATTAAATCTGTGACTTACAGTGTAAATATTAGCAGTAATAGAGAGCTCTCTTTTATTTTAATGTTAATATTATGAAGAGTAATTTAAAGATGTCACTTCAAATGCAAAATTTTACTACGTTTCAATAAAGCATTTTTTCAAATGCATTTTCTAGCTTAAAAAACAAGATAAATACAGTTGTTTTTACAGATGTCCTTTATCTGCTGTACTTTGACCTTTTTGACAGTAAATCCACACACATGTTTTAACTAGGTTTTGCTTGAGTAGGTGGTATAGAAGATCAAAAGGGGGTTTATTTACAATTTAAAATTTTGACAAAAATCAAGTAATTCAGCTTAGAAAAATGGAATTATGAATGTGCTACTTTAAATCCCAATGTCCATTCATGCTATTTTCCCTAAATACTCGAGTCTTCTAAAATACCTTTTAAAAATTAACCTAAGCAAAATATAATTTTCCTGAAATTGGCTTTGTGCATGCTCTTAAAACATAGTATGACAAAATTAAATGTCCTTTAAGATATAAAATATAATAAAATGCTAATTTCAGCATTCTAGTCTGAAAAGTATTAGAACAAATATTTCCCAAAGGGATGTGATTACTTTTCTCTATCATCAAAATTTTTTTGTAATGTGCATATAGTACTTTTAAATCAGAAATGATAAAAATGCTTAAAATAATATTAAGATGAAATTTGTAAGTAACTTATTTACAAGGGATTAAATCTTAAATTTTCAAAAAGTCCACTGTAAGATTAAACAGAGATTAAAAGGAAAAAAAACACCTTATGCTATGATTTTATATTTACTGACCTTCTTGGGTGAAGAACAAAGTCCTTAAATGTATATGGTCTCTCCATTCTTGGATTTTCTGTCTAGAATAAAACAGTTAGTTTTCAAGATATATCTATAACACAAAAATATTATGTCCTTTTCAAGAAAATTCATAAAGTATGACCTAAGGCATAGTTGAAGGGCGAGAAAAAAGTAGTTTTTGTTTATTAAATGGTTACAATTGTAATTTGACAGTGTTTTCACTTTCCTGCACAATAGGAACTGCAGCCAGCATCAGAACTCAGCCTAGCTGGGCAGGTGGGCTGTGGAGCCAAAGGCAGAGCAGAAGAGGAGCAGTGGGGCAGCATGACAGACTGGTTGGAAGGCTGGCACCCAGCAGGAATATGGAATATGGACCATATCAACAGGCTGACTTGGCTAGAGCATGGAGACAGTTGCAGAATAAAAGAATAAACAGCCTTGAAAATAAGACTGGATTAAACACATTATTGAAAGCTTATGACCTCTACACGTAGTAGAGAGCCAATATCTATCTCAAGTGATTGACAAAGAATTTCTTTTCTCTATTTCAAAGCTCTGCAGCCCTTTGTTTTCATAATCCTTTCCTATGCTGCTGTTTTGCATTGTTAACTACCCCTTTTGTCTTAAAACTCCTCTTAAGTTCTCATGACATCATTTTACTTGGTTCTTTTCCCTTCTCTAGTCTGTCTTCTAACTCTCTCTCCTAATCCACCCACAGTAACTAAGATTCAGTACGTGGCATTCTCTTCCTGCTCCGTCTCTCGTATTTGGACAGCTAGTTAAGCTCAGATATTGCTATTACCCGGACAGTGAGACCTCTCATTCCTTTCAGTCCCTTTTCCCTATGTAATTTATTTCTTATATTTCTATTAGCTGTCCAATTTAAAATTTTATATTTCCTGTTTTCTACTGAAATTCACTATGTCCAAGAACAAATTCCTTGTATTTCAAAACAAAATGGTTGTTTCTCCTCTCTTTTCTGTTCAAGATATTACCCTTATCTTCTGAGTTCAACCTGTATTATCTTTATTTTTAGCTTCCCCTCCAACCTCTATATCAGACACCTGGTCCAAAAATGTTTTACTCTGAAATGTTTCCTAAATCTGTTTTCTTCCATTGCTATATTCTAAGTCCAGATTCTCAGTGTTTCATGTTTATATTGTTGTAAAGTATCGTAGTTTCCTTCTGTGAGCCTATATGGCTTTCCCCACTCTAGTTATTCAGCAGAATATTTCCAAATTGTTCTTCCTTAAGCAATGTTTTCATGATGCCAACAAACTTCAGTGGTTTTATACTTTTAACTAGGGTTTATGTAAGGAAATACTAAAAAGAAAACTGAAATGGAAATTTGTGATAAATTTTCAGAAAATAATACACTCAAGAAATAAAAGAAGTTTATAGTTTACAAATCAAATATATTAATTATAACATTAACTGTTATATATTGTGTGTATTATAAGTATTTATTAAATTCAAAAGAATAAACACAAAATCCAAAATCATGGACACCTATACCAACCGGCAATGGATAAAGAGGAACATCCACTTGACCTAGGAAATCATCTCTTGTCTAGAGAAGAAAGAAGAAAAAATAAGATTAGTAATATGTTTAATGCCTTTAGAAGGCTCTGTTGAGATATTGCCACATTCACAAAAAATGTAGCCGTTTTTTGGTGGTTGTTCTTGTTTTGTGTAATCCTATATAGCATCAGTGGAGAATGGAAAATTAAAAGATATGTGGTACAACTTCTGGTCATTGCAGAGCAGTGTATGTTAAATTAAACCTTCTGCAGATAATTATGCTCAGACAAAAACGGCCATTTGAAAGCATGACAGAATGACCCAAAACAAGCAGAGACTTGGGTGGACGGGGAGGAGTGGAGTATCAATCCTTGAAAGAAGAAACTGCAGTAGGCAGACTTCATATTTATATTGCTTGTCACCTGGTAGTTACTCCACAGTCCACGTGGTGGGAAGTGCCTAGAACTTAAGCAGAAATCTGTAATGTTACTGGTTTGAGGAGTCAGAAGAACAAGTTTAGGGTTAACAGCCAAACTGGAAAGTGAGAGAAATAATCCCAGAAAGGAAGAAGTCACAAGAGCCCATCGAATCTATGTATAAATTCTACCCAAATCCCTAGTTTATTCCTGAACCACACAAATGAAAGGCAACAGCTGCAAGGCTGAAAGGACTAAGCATAGGTTTTAGTCAGTGTCCACCAAAGGGGAGACAGCATTTGGAGTTCAGCTAAGTTAATTTGCTAGAACAAAAATCAGTGCTCTAGCTGGGCACAGTACTGCATGCCTGTAATCCCAGCGGCTCAGGAGGCTGAGACAGGAGGATTGCAAGTTCAAAGCCAGCCTCAGCAACAGCAAGGCACTAAGCAACTCAGTGAGACCCTGTCTCTACATAAAACACCAAATAGAGCTGGGGATGTGACTCAGTGGTCAAGTGCTCCTGAGTTCAATCTCTGGTACCCCTCACCCCCCCCCCCCCAAAATCAATACTCTTCAGGGAAAGATAATAAAATTCACTGTCTTAATTATATACTATATATATTGTCCAGTATATAATTAAGAAACTATCATACTTGCAAAAAGTATAAGAATATGACCTAGTATCAAGAGAAAAAGTAATCAATAGAAATCAACCACAAGATGACTCAGATATTGGCATGAGCAGACAGGGAAATTAAATCAGCTATTATACAGATGCTAAAGACTTAAGAGGAAAATGAGATCATAATGAACGAACAGATGTAGAATCTAATAAAATAAAATGCAAACTATTAAAATAAAATGACATGTACCAAAAAAAATGAAATGTATATTTTAATACTGAAAAATATAATATATGAAACAAAAAGCAATAGACAGGCTTAACATATGAATGAGAAGTTCTATAAAGATGTATCAACAAAACATTGAAGATGGAAGATAAAGAGGATTTATAAAAAATTTTTAAAGTAGTTTAGTGTATGTGCAACTGGAATCCCAGAAAAGGGGCAGTGGCAAGGAGGAATAAAATACAAAAATATTCTTTAAAAAAAGGAAAAAAAGAAAGCAGGCAACATTTTCCCATATTTGAAAAAATCCAAGCTTAGATATTTAATAAGCTCAATGAACTGAAGTAGGATAAATATAAGAAAACATGAATAGGCACATTATTATTAACTGATGAAGGATAAAGAGAAAATCTTGGAAGTACCCAGATAAAAATAATACATTATATGCAGGGAAACAATAATACAAGTAATGGCTAACCCCTCATCCAAAACAATGGAAGTCAGAAGACAATGGAATGGCATCTATTAAGTGCTGAAGTAATGTAAAAATTATTATAGTACCTATAATTCTGTATCTAGAAAAAATATTTTTTTAAAAAATGAGAAGAATATAGAGACTTTTGCCATTAGCAAAACTATAAGGCATGCTACAGGAATTTTTTTAGGCTAAAAATAAATGGCACCAGACAGAAATTCAGATCTAAAGGGAAGAATGAATGGTAAATTAAAAACAACAACCATCTTCTCAATCTCTTAAAGAACAATTTGTTATTTACAGAAAAAGTATATCACATATTATGGGTTTAAAATATACCTAGATGTAATACAAATGACAACACTGTACAAAATATAGGTGAGTAAAATGATCTATATTTTTTTAAGATCATCTTAAATTTTATATTAAGTGGTGTGATTTAAAATATAATACCATAAGTACGTGATTAACCCAAATGAGGCAGGAAAAAGGAAACAACAACAAAAAACCCAGCCGGGGGCTGGGGTTGTGGCTCAGTGGCAGAGTGCTTGCTCGAACATGTGAGGCACTGGGTTCAATCCTCAGCACCACATAAAAATAAATAAGCAAAACAAAGATAAAAAACAAAAAACAAAAAACCCCAGCCGGGAGCAGTGGCACATGACTGTAATCCCAGCACTTTGGGAGGCTGAGACAGGAGAATTACTCCTAGTTCAAAGCCAGCCTCAGCAATGGTGAAGCACTAAGCAACTCAGTGAGACCCTGTTTCTACATTAAAAAAACAAACAAACAAACACAAAATAGGGCTGGGGATGTGGCTCAGTGATCAAGTACCCCTGAGTTCAATCCGTGGTAGCAAAACAAACAAACAAAAACCAAAAGCCTAGATTGAACAATAAACCTTTTTTTTTTTTTTTTTTTTTTTGGTACCAGAGATTTAACCCAGGGGTGCTTAAGCACTGAGCTACATCCCTAGTCCTTTTTATTTTTTCTGCTGAAACAGGGTCTTGCTAGGTTGCTTAGAGCCTCACTAGGTTGCTGAGACTGGCTTCGAACCTGCAATCCTCCTGTCTCAGCCTCCCCAGCCACTGGGATTACAGGTGTGTGCCACTGCACTCAGCTAAACTGTGCATTTTTTAACTACTATTTTAAAAAATACATATTTTTTTTAGTTGTAGATGGACACAATATATTTTATTTTATTTATTTATTTTTATGTGGTGCTAAGGATCAAACCCAGTGCCTCACACATGCTAGGCAAGTGCTCTGCCACTGAGCTACAACCCCAGCCCTAAACTGCACTTTTTGAGAACTAAATCTAACTATATAAATATTACAAACTATTCCAGTTAAAGACTGAAATCGCCATATTGAATAAAAATATAAGACTAACTGTATGTTACTAAGATACCTATCACTATTAAACATATCTTGATTAAATATTTTTTCATTTTTGTCACTCTTCATTTTGAAATAATTTCAGATTTCTATAAAGTTGCAAAAATAGTGCTAAGAATTTCCATATGCTTTTCACTCAGCTTCCCCAAAGCTTAGTTAGTAGCTTAAATAACTATGATATAATGGTCAAAACCAGAAATATTATTCACTAGTCTACAAACCTTACTGAAATTTCACCAATCGTCCCACTAATTTTCATCCAGGGTCCAGTTCAGAATTACACATTGAATGTAGTTGTACTATCTCAGTAGTTTCTTTTAATCTGAAATATACTTCAGTCTTTTTTTGTCTTTCATAATCTTGACATTTTTGAATAGTACTATAATACTCTACAGTATAGAAGGGCCTTCAATTTGAGTTCATTTAGTATTTCTTTGTGGCTGAATTTAAATTATGCACATTTTGCAAGAATGTTTGTGTCCTTCTCAGTGCATGATATCAGGAGGTACATGATGGCAGTATGTCCCACTGATGATGCTAACTTTGATCATTTGGTTAAGGTATTTCTGCTAGGTTTCTCTAAAGCTAGTATTTCCCCCTTTGTAATTAATAGGGTCTTGTGGGAAAAATACTTCAAAGCTGTGTAAACATCTCATTTCTTATCATACTTTTGCTTACAAACCTTAACCTCTCTTGATGACCTTGTGTACAATAGTTACTGTGGTGCCCACCAAATGGTGACATTCTATCTATTTCTACCATTTCCATCATTTCTTTTACATTAGCTAACTGGAATTCGGCTGAAATAAAGAAATTCTCCCTTACTTTCATCTATATATTTAACTACTTATTTAAATCAGTGTGGATTCATTGATATTTACTTTATCCTTATAAATATAATCTATTACTGCCACTTATTTTGTTATTCAAGTTGTCCTAGATGGTCACTGGGAGTTACTCCAAGTTAGTACTTGTGTATTTTTGACCTCATTATTTTTTAGCACTTCCCAACTTTATGGCACCATAAGATGTTCCATGGTCAGCATATACTCTCTTTATCCCTGTCCTGCAAGCATTCATTTCTTCTAAGGATGCTGATAAACTTTATCTGAGAATGTGTTGTTTTTTTCTTTACATTTTTAAATGTAAATTTGTTCTTTTTGAATATACATGACAGTAGACTGTATTTTGACATATTATACATACATGGAGTATAACTTATTCTGATTATGATCCCATTCTTGTGGTTGTACATGAAGAGTTTCACTGGTTGTGTATTCACATATGAATATAGGAAAGTTATGTCTGATTCATTCTACTGTCTTTCGTATTCCCATCCCCCCCTTCCCTTCATCCCCTTTGTCTAATCCAATGAACTTCTATTCTCCTACCCCCTACTTTGTTGGGTGTTAGCATCTGCATATCAGAGAGAACATTTAACCTTTGTTTTTTTGGGATTGGCTTACTTCACTTAGTATGACAGTCTCCAGATACATCCAGTGAGAATAGTACTTAGATACTACTTATCAATGTGTGAAATGCTTATTGCCTTTAGGTTCAAAAGACAAACTTTAAATAGAAATACAGAAATAAATTAAAAATAAAGTATAAAAAATATATATCAGATATACAGTAAATGTAAGAAACCTGGAGAGGCTATAATAATATCAGACAAATTGAAGTCCATGATAAGAACTACTGCCACAAATAAAGAGTGACATTTCATAATAATAAAGGGGTCAGTTCATAAAGGATTCCTACAAATCAACAATAAACATTGAACACTAACCAATTAAAATGGTCATAAAACTGGAACAGATATTTCAAAAAGAAGGTAAGTGAATCGTCAATAGTACATGGAAAAATTTACCACTATTAGTCATCCAGGGAATGAAAATTAAAATGAAAAAATCAGAATGTGGAACTACTTCAAATCACCTAAATAGCTACAATTTAAAAATGTGACAATAATAAATATTGGTGAGGGTGTGAAACATCAGAACTCTCTCATAAAGTTAAACATACATTACACCCAAGAAATTCTACTTCTTGATAATTTCCTATGAGCAATAAAAACAAATATCTTCTAAAATATGCATTTGAGAATGCTCACAGTTTTATTCATTATACCCTCAACTAGAAACACCCAGATGTCCTTTAGCAGATGAAATCATGTCATATTCACTTAATAGAATACTCAGCAAGCTGGGTGCGATGACGCATGCCTGTAATCTCAGTGGCTCTGTAGGCTGAGGCAGGAGGATAGCGAGTTCAAAGCCAGCCTCAGCAAGAGTGAGGCACTAAGCCATTCAGTGAGACCCTGTCTTTAAATAAAGTACAAAATAGGGCTGGGGATGTGGCTCAGTGGTTGTATGCCCCTGAGTTCAATACTGGTAAAAAAAAAAAAAAAATTACTCAGCAATAAAAGGTAATGAACTGATACACAAAATAACATGGATGAATCTCAAAGACATACATTATAATAAAAGCAGACACAAAAGTGCATATGCTATCTGACTGCACTTACATGAATTACAGAAGAAACAGAACAGGTAGGTGGAAAGAGTAGTTGGCAGCAGAGAGAGGAGGGAGGAGAAGAGTGAAAGTCCATAACATTAAACAATAAACCCCCCTTCAACTCTTTTGGTTCACTTGGCTCATGTAATATCTGGCAGACAAATGTGTGCTTCCTAAGAAAGGAAATTCCTCTAGGAATGGAATCCAATGGAAACATGAACAGAACTGAAATCTGTGAGTCTTCCAATAAAATGATGAATTCTCCTTGATCATCCCAAAGTGAAGTCCTCTAGTTAATGGTTGCACATAAACACAAAACTTCCAATAAATAACTGAAATATTATACATTATGGAAAGCTATGAACTACTAATGGTTGAGGAAATATTATAACATGAAAAACAGAGACCTAAACCAACATAAATAAAGGAGAATCAACTCTAACTGCAGGAAAATGCTTTAGAAAAACTATACTTAGTATTCTCAGAGATAAAAGAAGATAAAACATCTGTCACACATAACAGGAAGCTAAAAACAAACAGTGAAAGAGCAAGAAATCTCTTAGAAATTAGAAAATAAAGCTGAAATATGAAGGTTAAGATAGAAGTGAAAGATAGTGTTGTTAAAGAAATTTTTCAGAAACTAGAACTAAAAGACAAAAAAATGGATTGTAGGATTCCCCAGATAAGAAAATGACAGAATAAAATTTATTTAAATGTCTAAATAAGACATTCCAAAAAGAGAAAAGAAAAAGATAATTATACAATACCTCATTTGCATAATATTTGCAAAATACCCAGCACACAATAAGCATCCAATACTGTATATTTGAAATGCTAGAGTCTGTGATAGAGTCCCTGCTCCCTTTTTCCTGGGTCAGTCTGGGCATTTCAAACAGATATATACAGAAAAGGGAGTGTGGTTGGAGACAGAAGATGAATTGATAATTTTTGCAAGACAAGTTGGCTTCTAATGATACTTTGAGGGCTGTGTTATGATATGCTTCTTTCCTGTTCCTTTCCTGATGCTGGGGATTATACCAGGGCCTTGGGCATGCTTAAACACACAATTTACGAATGAGCTGCACCAGCAGCCCAGTGTTTTTTTATTCTGGTTTTTATCACAAGTAAATGCTATAGTTCATAAATCTGATCTTTAAGAAGCTATCAGTAAATAAGTGAATACAACAAAAAATAGTAAACTATCAACTGGGATGACTAAGGAATAAAATATTTTGGTTAATTGAATTATCTACCTAGGTTTAGGCTTAACCAGATTTTTTTAAAAAAACTTTTTTGTTCAGTTTTAATGAAAAATCATAGCTTTAGTAAGCACATCTGATAATTTGTGACCTTGTGTGCTTAAAAACCATGGTTATGATCAAGTATCACTAGAGTAACACAGGCATGGAACAGGGTTTCTCAACTTATGCATGATTGAAAATTTGAGTCAGATAATTTTTTGTTGGGAAAGCTGTCTTGTGCACTGATCTTGTTTAGCAAGATCCCTGGCTTCTAGCCACTGGATGTTGGTAACATCACTTCTCCAGTTGTGACAACCAAAAATATCTTTTGGCATTGCCAAATGTCCCATGAGTGACAAAATCATCCCTGGCTGAGAACCACTGCTATTGAAAGTGTAAGACAAAATGTCTCAACCAACATGCAAAAGACTCTTTTAAAAATAATAACAGCTCTATTGAGATATAATTCATCCACTTAAAGTAGACAATTCAGTGTTTTTGAGTATTTTCACAGAGTTGTGCAACCATCAGCATAATCAATTTTAGAACATTTTCATCACCCCAGAAAGAAAACCCATACCCATTAGCTGTCGCTCCCTATTTCCTTCTCTTCCCTCAGTCCTAGGCAACTACCAAACACTTCCTGTCTTTATGGATTTGTCTATTCTAGACATTTCACATAAATGAAATTATATAATATGCAGTCCTTGATGACTGCTTCTTCACTTATCCTAATATTTTTTCAGGTTTTATCACATTATAGCAAATATTAGCACTTCATTTCTATTTTACTGTTGAATATTATGTAGTATGGATGTACCGCATTTTGTCTACTCATCAGTTGACTGACACTTGGGTTTTTTCCAATTTTTGGCTGTTATAAATAATGCTGCGAAGAACATTTGAGTACAAGTTCTTGTGCCAACATACGTTTTCATTTCTCTTGTGTATATATTTAGGAGTGGAATTGCTGGGTCATATGGCAATTCTGTTCAGCCTTTTTGTAGAACTGCCAGACTGTTTTCTAAAGTGGATGCACCATTTTACATTTCTATCAGCTTGAATGAAGGTTGCAATTTCTCCCCTTTGATATTTATCTGTCTTTGTAAGAACCTCTCTCCTAGTAGATATAAGGTGGTATGTCATTGTAATTCTGTTTGCATTTCCCTGAAGGCCAATGATACTGAACATCTTTTCATGAGCTTGTTGTGTCCCTTGTTCCTTAAAATCTCATAACTTATACATCTTCCTGAAAGCTTCAATCTCCACTGCAGAGACAGTGCCTGGTCACCAAGGGACAGAAAGAAAACTTGCCCTATCTTCCTAAGAAGTCCTCTGTTTATATTCCATGTTCCTTATTTATTGGTTGTCTTTTTTTTTTTTTTTAAATATTTTTTAGTTGTTGATGGACACAATGTCTTTATTTTATTGCTTTGTATGTGGTGCTGAGGATCGAACCCAGGGACTCACGCATGCGAGGCAAGCGCTCTACCACTGAGCTACAATCCCAGCCCCTATTGGTTGTCTTTGTGACAAAACAACAGGAAAAAAAATCTCACACGGTAAGAATTTCCCTGTCTCAAGTACCTATGGTACATAAAAATACATTCTGCTAACATATTATCTTCCTTTTTTTAAAAACAAATAAGTCCTGCAATGAGTTTCCTAGCATTTTGTAAAACAAAATGATCCCTCAAAACTATATTTCTAGTATTAGAAGAACAAACAGATGCTTCAAACTAAAAAATAAATATGCATGGTCTGAGAAGGAGATGAAGAATATGAAACTGGGAAGTATCCTGGAAGTCTGGGACATATAGTTGCTATAAATATAGGTCAATTAGAGGTTCTTTTTCCATTAACAAAGTAAAAGTTACAGGTTTAAATTCATTCCTATGAAGGCAAGTCAGTCTGTGATGTTCATTAATGTTTTCCTTGCCAACCAATTGTTCCAAATTCTGAATATCAAGCATTTCTTTGCAAGAGTTATTTCCTATATTTGAACTGTATTACTTCAGAAAGCAAATTTGCATTTGGTAAAATGTAAGTTATTTAAGAACGCTTGAAAATGTGAGAATTTAGGATGCCAGGTAATTTTAAACAGAACCATCTGTAGCAGGCACAGTTTGGTCAGTAAATAATACTTTAAAAAATATTTTAATGACAAGAATTTCAGCCTAAAATACTTTTTAGAATATAAAAAGAGAAAAATCTAAAGTTTTTTTTTTTTAGCAAAAACTTCAATTAGAATTATAGAAGTTCTAACTTTAGAAAGACAAAGACAAACTGTTATTAACTTTGATAAGGATGAACAATAGCTGATGTTCTGCTTTCAGAGAATCCAATACAATAAAAAACCAGAATATTAAAAACTGTTAAAGTACCACAGCTTTGAGGAATACTTAGCTTTACAAATAGTTTCCATTAAACCTGAGTTACAAATGATTTCGTGGGGTTAATTTATTATATAAATCAAAGTATTAAAGGAAGAATCACTTCTCAAGTACAGTCCAACATATACCCCAAAGTTTTCTGCTGTAATATCAAACTTTTTCTTTTAATCATACTTTTTAATAAGTAAAAATGGACTTTATACATAAATATTAATTACAGTATAGTGTACGGTTTTTAAGTTTTCAGACTGAGGTATCAGCACCTTTGTAATTACGGTGATTTATTAAAAGTAATTTTAAAACATGTCACACATACACAATGTACAAAATCTGAAAGAAACACAAGTTTTCTTTTTGTGTGAGTATAACTTCAGTTTCGTTTGACACGCTGTTATGTGTCTTACATTTTTCCCATCTGCCATTATCTCTAAGACTTTGCCCATGCACACATACAGATATGCTTCACCTAATTTAGATTGTATGGTATGACAGTGTGAAGACCACCAAAAATTTATTTAATTAGCTCCCTATTAACAAATACTTATATTGTTTCTAATCTTTCACATTATAAATATTACTCAATAAACTTATGTTTATCATTTTGCATTCTGCATATATACCCAAGATAAATTTATTTTGTATAATAATATAAACAGTAAACTAATTTGAAATCGAAACATCTCAATGTCAAAAATGGTTTTCTAAGTGAGCCAAAAAGCAAATATAAATTTAAGCTACCTTTTCTTTCAAAGATAAGATCAGGGGGCTGGGATTGTAGCTCAGTGGTAGAGCGCTTGCCTTGCATGCGTAAGGCCCTGGGTTCGATCCTCAGCACTACATACAAAGCAATAAAATAAAGACATTGTGTCCATCTACAACTAAAAAATATTTAAAAAAAGATCAGATCAGGATCAAGAGGCTGGTATTTGCATTAATATGTTAATCAGTGCTAATAACTGTTTGTCTTTGTACAGCCACACTCAGATTCTCTGTGTGCAAGTCGTGATTTTTCTACGATACATTAATTCTAAAAATAACAAAGAACTCGGGCAGGCAGTAAAAAAGAAACTGAATAAATTAGAAGCCATAAATACATTCAAGTTATTATTAATCATATTCTTTAAATTAAGCCAAGAGATCAAGAGATATTTCGGGTTTTTTTTGTTTTTTTTTAATATTTTTGTAGTTGTTGCCTCGCATGTGTGAGGCACTGGGTTCGATCCTCAGCACCACATAAAAATAAGTAAACAAAATAAAGACACTGTGTCCATGTATAACTAAAAAAATTTTTTTAAAAAAGAGGTTAAATGTTTTCTTCATTTGAACACAAGGAAAGTCACTATTTTAACAGAATATTTATATCTGGGGGCTGGGGTTGTGGCTCAATGGTAGAGCACTTGCCTAGCATGTGTGAGGCACTGGGTTCGATTCTCAGCACTACATATAAATAAATAAAGATCCAGTGACAACTACAAATATATTTAAAAAAAGAATATTCACATCTGTGCATCTATGAATCTCTGGGAAAGATAAACGAACTTATATGAATGGAACTCTTATCATTTTTGTTTTGTTTTTTTGTTCTAGAGACTGAGCCCGGGGGGTGCTTTATCACTGAGCTACATCCCCAGTCCTTGTTTTTTTTTTTTTCATATTTAATTTATTCATTTGTTCTATTTAGGCTTACATGATAACAGAGTGCAATTTGCTTCATTGTACATAGATAGAGGATAACATATCAATTCTCTAGTTGTAAGTTATATAGAATCACAACATATATGCAGTCATACATAAAGTTAGGGCTATGATGACCATCATATTCCACCACCTTTACTGTCCCCATGCCCCCTCCCCCCTTACAACCCTGTGAACAGAGTTCCACCATTGTTCCCATGACCTTCCCCACATTATGGATCAGCATCCACTTATCAATGAGTACATTTGGCATTTGGTTTTCTGAGATTGGCTTACTTCACTTAGCATGATATTCTCCAACTCCATCCATGTACCTGCAAACGCCATAATTTTATTCTCTTTTATTGCTGAGTAATATTCCATTGTGTATATATACCACAGTTTCTTTATCCAGTCATCTATTGAAAGGCATCTAGATTGGTTCCACAGTTTAGCTATTGTGAATTGAGCTGCTATAAACACTGAAGTGGCTGCCGCACTGTAGTACGCTGTTCTTAAGTCTTCTGGGTATAGACCTAGGAGTGGGATAGCAGGCTCAAATGGTGGTTCCATTCCAAGTTTTCTAAGGAATCTCCACACTGCTTTCCAGATTGGTTGCACCAATTTGCAGTTCCACCAGCAACGTATGAGCATGCCTTTTCCCCCACATCCTCACCAACACTTATTGTTGTTTGTATTCTTGATAATTGCCATTCTGACTGGCGTGAGATGAAATCTTAGGGTAGTTTAGATTTGCATCTCTCTGATTGCTAGAGATGTTGAACATTTTTTCATATGTCTGTTGATGGATTGTATATCTTCTTCTGTGAAGTTTGTGTTCAGCTCTTTGGCCCATTTATTGATTGGGTTGTTAGTTTTTTTGGTGTTAAGCTTTTTGAGCTGTTTATATATCCTGGAGATGAGTGCTCTATCGGATGTGTGTGTGGCAAAAATTTGTTCCCAGAATGTCAGCTCTCTGTTCACTTCATTGATTTCTTTTGCTGAGAAGAAGCTTTTTAGTTTGAATCCATCCCATTTGTTGATTCTTGATTTTACTTCTTGTGCTATAGGAGTCTTGTTAAGGAAGTAAGATCCTAATCCAACGTGAAGAAGATTTGGGCCTATTTTTTCTTCTATTAGGCGTTGGGTCTCTGGTCTGATTCCCAGGTCCTTGATCCACTTTGAGTTGAATTTTGTGCATGGTGAGAGATAGGGATTTAGCTTCATTTTGCTGCATATGGATTTCCAGTTTTCCCAGCACCATTTGTTGAACAGGCTATCTTTTCTCCAGTGTACGTGTTTCGCTCCTTTATCTAGTATAAGGTAATTGTATGTAAGTGGGTTCCTCTCTGTGTCTTCTATTCTATACCGTTGGTCTGCATGTCTATTTTGGTGCCAGTACCATGCTGTTTTTGTTACTATAGCTTTGTAGTATAATCTGAGCTCTGGTATTGTGATGCCTCCTGCTTCACTCTTCTTGCTAAGGATTGCTTTGGCTATTCTGGGTCTCTTATTCTTCCAAATGAATTTCATGATTGCCTTTTCTATTTCTATAAGGAATGACGTTGGGATTTTAATTGGGATTGCATTGAATCTATATAGCGCTTTGGGTAGTATGGCCATTTTGACAATATTGATTCTGCCTATCCAGGAGCATGGGAGATTATTCCATCTTCTAAGGTCTTCTTCAATTTCTTTTTTTGGTGTCTTGTAGTTTGCATTGTAGAGGTCTTTCACCTCTTTTGTTAAATTGATTCCCAAGTATTTTATTTTTTTTGAGGCTACTGTGAATAGGATAGTTCTCCTAATTTCTCTTCCCAGTCCCTTTTTATTGTATTGACAGGGTCTCACCAATTTGCTTAGGGCTTTACTAAGTTGCCTGGGCAGGCCTTGAACTTGGAATCTTCCTGCCTCACTCGGCCTCCTGAGTTTGTGAGATTACAGATGTACACCACCATACCCAGCTTATAGTATTTTTTAAAAATATTTTTTTAGTTGTAGATGAACACAATACTTTTATTTATTTATTTTATGTGGTGCTGAGAATTGAACCCAGTGCCTCACATGTGTGAGGCAAGCGCTCTACCACTGAGCCACAACCCCAGCCCCTATTTATAGTATTTTTAATGTAAGGGATCATATACTTTCTGCTTACAAAATTCTATAAAACCAACTTTTAAAAATATATGTTTTTTAGTTAAGATGGATACAATACCTTTATTGTATTTTTATGTGGTGCTAAGTACCGAACCCAGTACCTCATGCATGCTAGGTGAGCACTCTACCACTGAGCCACAACCCCAGCCCAAAACCTATTTTTTTGGGATGGGTTCTCGCTATGTTGCTCAGGCTGGTCTTGACCTTCTGGGCTCAAATGATCCTCCCGCTTCAGCCTCCTGAGTAACCGGGACTATAGGGTGCATCATCATGCCCAGGTAAAAACTATTATTTTAAATGAACATCTTTTCTCTGAAAGGCCATACTACATGGATTCATATTATGTACTAGATATTATAAATGGAAAAAAGAATTATGAAAATTATTCTTAATGTAACTTAAGGAAAGTCAATCTCATTAAATAAAACTATTTGTACAGCTCTACTTTGCTACTTATTTGTTGACTTGCTCTGTACTGTTATCTGTTTATTTTAACATTTCTCTAGAGGTTCAAAGCTTATTGATTCAATCTTTTTGTATGTCAAGGGGAACATGACATTGGCTAAACCTTTTAAACTTATCTGTGCCTATAAAATCATAGTGTTATAAGAAACTGGATGTCTCTGCTTAAAGAGAACATTCAATGTCCCAAACATGTAATTTTTGCTCAGCTGCCAGTTTATCTGGTAGATTTGACTCTGAGACATAAACTGTATTTAGTTCTTTGACAAGAGCTTCACACTATTGAAAATTTGAATACACATGTTCTACAGCCCTTTGTAACCCTTGCATCTTTAAAGGGTTTTCCCCATAGAGGGAGGTGGGAGTGAGGAGAAGGCACTTCCTGTATCAGCTTCCGTTGGAACTGTCTTCCTGTGAAGTTCACTTTCTTTGGAGTTCTCCACTTCCCAAACATCATAGACTTGTGAAAACAGACAACTTACCTTGACAACTTCATCTTTACAGGCTTTATAAAGTTTCTTTTGTAATTTACCATGAGGATTTAAAAATATAAACCATTTTTAAAATATGCCACAGAAAATAAGGAATTGGAAGCTGACAAGGAATTACAGGAATCAGAAGTTATAGCAAATATGATTAGAATTTTGTAATTATTTTAGAAGTTAAAATTTAGTATTTCCAATATACTGTTAGAAACAATTTATACCGTATGTGCCTAAACTAGATGACTATGAAAGGAGAGAAAAGAGTTTTGCATTTATTTCAACTCCCCCCACACCCTGTCACAAAGGGGAAGGACTCATCCCATTGTTTCAAATTTCATTTCTAAACAAAGGTACATAACAAGAAGACTACATGTATAAAGTTAAAATTCAACCAGGAAATACAGCTAGATAACTGATAAGAGGCATAAGGCCCTTCCTTTCAGAAAGAAAAATATTCATTCTTGATTGAAAATAGATTCATACTTCTGAGCTTTAATAAATTTTGATGCTGCTCCTTCTCCCGACCCCAAGCAGTGTCTGCCTAGCTACTAGAGAAAAGGAAAGATAAACTTTTGAGGAGATGGAAGCTAATATTCCCTGGGGAGTCATTTCTGTAGTTTAAATGAAAAACTAAATTCACAGATGGCTACCACCATTGAAAAAGATATAGTGACTTCAGTTCTGAGAAACTGAGGAGCAGAGATGGGTAACATTTCAGACACTGAATTTCCAAACAAGTATGAGAAGGTGAACTTCAAATGGATAAATGAAGTTGTGGTGGCAGAAGAAAGCAGGCTAGAACAGTCTGCTCCCAGCTGGATAACTAATAAAACAGACAAGGTCCTTCCTTTCAGAAAGAAAAATACTCATTCTTGATTGAAAATAGACACAGAGATCCTACTACTGGGTAATGCTGAGCTTCAAAATGCAGGTTAGTCCTCTCAGCAGTTCTCAGACTTCACTGTCTGAGTACTGGGCCCCACACCCAGAATTTCTGATTCAATAGGTCTAGGGTAGAACCGAGAATTTGCAGCCTCAGGTGTTACTAGTGCAGCCATCTAGCCACGCACTTTCTAACCACATCTCTAGTCAGTTCTTGGAGAAAATCAGGAAAACTAAACAATGACTGGTAACAGCTGAAGATAAGTGACCAGGACATCTAAATTTAATTTTTATCTTGCCTACTTCCAAGTGGAGTTGGTGGCTTTAAGATAACACACAATGTAAATCAAGATAAAGATAACACAGAACAGAATCTTTAAAAAAAAAAAAAAAGCAGTAAAGTATCTATGTATTTGGTTTTCTTTCTAGTTTAAATCATAAAAGAAAAATATATTCTTCTAGTTATGGTGACCTTCTTTTAAAAAGATGACTTGCTAAATTGAAGGCTGCTATTGCATAAACGTATCTGCCCAAGTGTGCTCTGAGGAATAATAAATCTGCTGAGTATTAAGAGTTCAAAGGTGGTCATATAATTGGGATACCATTGGTTAAACCAAGTTCAAAAGTTTATTACCTGAAGGACTTTTAAGAGCTTTGATTTACTAGTGTGTACTGTGATATTATAAGAAATAAAGCATGGAGCAGTACACAAATTTACTTGTCCATGGGATAGATTATATATGAGGTATATGGTAAGGAACACATTTCAAAAGTACTGGTCCAGAGGAAAAACTATAAATTCCTTCCTATAGGATTCTAAGCCCTCTGCATTTGTTTTTCCAATCTACCTTGCAGTCTTATCTATTAATATAAGCTTCCCTACTGGCTGAAACAAATCCTTTATTTTGCCCTCTCAAACTCATTCTATTCTTCTTCCTGGAAAATTTCTTATCTCTTCTCCTGGAAATCCTATCTATATATAAGGCCCAGGTCAGTGACATTTTAATGAAAAATTTCTTGATGAGGCTAACTTGCTAATTTCCTTTTACTTTACCCTGTACCTGTTTCAACATCTGTATTACAGTTCTCTTTCATTTCAACTGGACTATAAATTACTGAGGTCAACAAATGTTAGTGACTGGCTTCTGTAGCTAGGCTCTGTGTTAGGTGTGAGAGAATGTTTCTCATATTATGGAGCCTATAGTCTTGCATGATTTACAAGCATGCACATGCAATTAAAGTGTGTGTAAAAACTGGAAAGAAAAAGTAAAAAAAAAAAAACATGCTAATGCACATACATAGGAGAGGGGTTAAGGAAATCTGTTTCATTCTCTGTATCCCAATGTGCCTTTCCTTTATAGATATTTAATGCTTAGAGATAAATTCTAAATTATTAAAGAGTTTTAATAATTGAAATTGCATGACTTTTTAAAAAAATATCTTTTCAGTTGTCAACAGATCTTTATTTATTTATATGTGGTGCTGAGAATTGAACCCAGGGCCTCACACATGCTAGTCAAGTGTTCTACCACTGAGCCACAACCCAGCCAAAATTGCATGACTTAATGGGAAATCATGATGTATCTTTGTCTCCACGAAGCCCTCCTTGGTAAAAACTAGCTACTTAGACCTGACAAAGTAATCTATGATGGGGAGGAATGTACCAGGGAGAAGACTGTGCTAGCATTACAGAGTCAAATCAGCTTTTGCTCCTGGATCATCTGCTGGCTCTCCTACCCCAGAGACTGAACTGTGTTTTCCTCAAGTTGTGAGAAGTCATCTTCCTTACAAGGGAAGTCCAAGCTTTTCCCTACTTGTCCCAACCTTCCTCATCTGTTCCTGCCCTTTCCTGCCCTCTAGTGGCCATGAGCTGTACTCCTATCCTCCCCATGGAATTCACCACATGGAATCTGCACATAGTTGGGTAAAGTTTGACAAATTAGAATATTATACTTGAATCTCTAGTATTTGTGTCCCATGAAATTATAGCCATGATCTCCAATTGATATTACCTCTAATTTAAAAAATACATCTATGAGAGGTAAAATTCACAAATGAAGTGAACTTAGATTCAGATAAAACTACCTTTAAATTCTAAGAACACTTAAGCCATGTTTAAAAAGAAGGCAAAAAACAATTCTTATTTTTTCCATATGGTACAAGGTCTAGCAATGCACTGCACATAGTAGGAAGTTATTATTTAGCTCATCATTTGGTTGTCAGATTTATTGCCCCAGATCCCATATATAATCACCTCTACAGGCAACTGAATCTGAAATTTACAAAACAATTGAACTTCATACTAAAGATGTTTCTTTTATGTACTGAACAGTATCTAGCATTAGTGGAACATAGAATGTTCTTAAAAATCCAGGGTTTATCAAAGTTTTATCAAAGTCTATGACTTTTATGAGATGGTCCTCTGCAAACTTTGATTCAAGGGCAAGCAGCCTCAAAGCTCCAATCACTTCAACTATCTGATCTTTCTTTAATAATTTCAAATCATTTTAAACAACATTATTTCTCTTTTTTGCCTATACTGCTCCATCAAAGGCTGGGATGATGTCTTCTATTTATTTGTATTTTATAACAAAAGACACTCTCAAAGAGCAAAATCTGCTTATTGGATTTTTAGCAGTATTATCCCTAACCATCAACAAATAGTAGCAAGCACAAATGACATCCAGTGATCAATGAGAACATTCAAAGATGTATTCTCAATACAAAGAATACATTATAAGAAGCATGTATAAAAATTGTTTATGGCCAAAGAATATCTCTAAATAACAAACAAAATAATTATCAAATGACAATTCTCAAAATGATCTTTCTTCTTCCTCTCTCAATAAACATTCACATAAGGCTACTTTATATGGTAAGACAAGTTTTCTCTAACAATTTTTACTTTTTGAAATGAATAACCTTTTCTCAGTTTTTAAAAGAGCTGTTGAAGTAGAAACTGATTATTATAATTTTATTACCTGATTACCTATCAAAGGTAAGTTTAACTGATCTATAAATAGGGGTGTGTGTGTGTGTGTGTATGTGTGTGTGTTGCGTGGACTAGAACCCAGGCTTTGCACATGCTAAACAAGCACTCTACCACTGAGATATATCCTTAATCTTAACCAATTTTTAAGATTTCTCCCAGAGTTGAAAACTCAAGTAATTTTTATTGAAAAATATAATACATCAATGATAACAGGGGGAAAAAAAGGATGTGAGTTACTGTTGTTTCAGAAAAAAGACCTCAATAGATTCCTTTAAAACTTCCATTTTGCCAGGCGTGGTGGCGCAAACCTATAATCCCAGCACTTAGGGAGGCTGAGACAGGAGAATTGCGAGTTCAAAGCTAGCCTCATCAAGGACGAGACACTAAGCAACTCAGTGAGACCCTGTCTCTACATAAAACACAAAATAGGGCTGGGGATGTGGCTCAGTGGTTGAATGCCCCTGGGTTCAACCTGTAGTACCAAAAAAAAAAAACCAAAAAAACCAACTTCCATTTTTGTTGCTTTTTACTTAAGCAAGGCAGCTAGGCAGGTATAAAGTGGAGAAAAATAAGGCCACTGGGATGCAGCTCCACTCCTCCAGCAGCAACCGACAACTACTGCAGCTTTAGGCTCTTTCCTTAACACACTAGAGCACTGTCAAGCGACGAGTTTCAATGCTTTGTAGCTGGAAACCTAATGTTCCAGAGGAACTCTCCAATAGAACTTTCTGCAATCATGGAAATGTTCTGTATCTTTAATGTCCAGTGCAGAAGCTGCTAATCACAAGTGTTATTGAAAATGTGTCTAAGGCAAATGAGATTCTGAATTTTAAATATAATTTAAATGAACTTAATTTAAATCTCTTTAAATTATTTTTAATCTCAATAGCCAGAGGTGGCTACTGGCTACTTTACTAGCTAGTGGTATTCAAGTTCATTAAAACAGTCTTTTCTAACTTTGAGATTTTATTTTTATTTTTTTGGTACTGGAGATTGAACCTAAAGGTGCTTTACCACTGAGCTACACCTCCAGCCCTTTCTATTTTTTATTTTGATACAGAGTCTGGATAAATGGCTGAGGCTGGCCTCAAATTTGTAATCCTCCTGCCTTGGTCTCCCAAGTTGCTAGGATTAGGGGTGTGTACAACCATACCCAGCAAGATATTATTTTTAGTTCTTGTTCTCCCTGGAATTCAGACATGTCCCCAGGGCTGACTCATCTCCCTCTGCATTGTATGCAGAATCATAACTCCATTTTTTTCTTAAATAATCGAGTTGGCTCATCATACCTAAGGAAAGGGGGAGACAATCTTTTCTTTTTTTTTTTTTTTTAACTTTTTTTGGTTGTAGATGGACACAATACCTTTATTTATGTATTTCTTTGTGTTGCTGAGGATCGAACCCAGTGCCTCACACATGCTAGGCAAGCGCTCTACCACTGAGCCACAAACTGCAGCCCTGAGAATATTTTTTCAAGGATGCTCTGCGAAAGGAGGAACTGCAGGGCTGGGATTGTAGCTCAGCGGTAGAGCGCTTGCCTCGCATGCGTGAGGCCCTGGGTTCGATCCTCAGCACCACATACAAAGCAATAAAATAAAGACTTTGTGTCCATCTACAACTAAAAAAATATTTAAAAAAAAAAAAAAAGAAAGGAGGAACTGCAGCTCAATGGTACATGGCAGGACCCAAAACTGACAGTGGAATGCATCATCTATGCCTGGACTCCAGCTGCAATGTCTGGATTTGTTCAAGAGTACATGGGAGCATCCCTTGGAAACCCAGAAATACTGAAAAGCACTGTACACAGCTGCTAGAATCTTTTGTAAGCAGAAGAAAAGGGCTAAGTCAATGAAATTTAGATTATAATTGCTCTTTTTCTTTCTCTTTCTTTCTTTTTTCTTTTTTTTTTTTTTGGCCTTCACTGGTAGTTGCATGCTGGTGAACTTTAGGAAAACCTAAGATTATATGTAGTGAATTAACAAATTTCGCTGTGTGCTTCAGAAATATGGCATCAGTTTAATATAGTTCAGCAGTTTTACCACCTGCCTGATAAAATTTACAAAGGATACCACAGGGTAATATCCAAATTAACTTTAGAAGGATTTGAAGACTCCTACAAGCCAAGTATATAATTACTTTCAGTAAAGGGAAGGCTAGCTATGACAAGATGTTAAAAAAACTCCACCAGACCACCAAAGCTGAATCATATAAACATGACTACATGAATCACATAAAATTGAGTTTTTATGTATGCTCTAAAGAGAGCAGCTATATAAAAATGTAAAACATAATAGCTGGATCACTTTGCTTTTACTTATCAATAACTGCCAACTAAACATTTTAATATAAGGATAAATGGGCATCTGAACATGTTTCCTTTTATAAAGTAACCTTTTGTTAAAAACCCAGAAAAAGGGGCTGGGGTTATGGCGCAGTGGTAGCGTGCTCGCCTAGCACGCGGGAGGCACTGGGTTTGATCCTCAGCACCACATAAAAATAAAGATATTCTGTCCACCTACAACTAAAAAATAAACATTTAAAAAAAAAACCCAGAAAAAAAGAATAATATAATAGCTGGAGGATGATTTGATTCCAAGAGATCAAGGATTTTTTAAAAACCATCTTATAATAGTGGCTTTTACAAAGTAAGATAGTAACTTTAATGTCTGAGTTTTAGTCCAAATATAACATTTACTAGATTTATGATCTTGAACTTTTCTTAGTTTGTTCCCAAGTTTCTAATATAGATAATAACTATCTCTGAGTGTTTTGAAACATGGCATATAAAATACGTGAACTGCTTTAATCTTTTATAGATATAAGGTTAAGACTTTATGAAAAGAATATATCAAGCTTTCCTTTAAGATAAAAATCACAGTTGAAGTTTCAGGTTGTAATGGCAGTAATAAGCATCCACTATGACACTTCATCAGGCGGCCACTGTGGCATCATCTTCCATCTTGTTCCATTCTCAAACACATAATTAATTGGTTGGTCTTCTTTCTCTGAGAGACAGGCATGCATGTTTATATTTAAACATATTGCCAAGAATGTAAACGTTTGATATTCAGGCATCTCATTACTGCAAATTAGCTATCATAAATACCTTAAGAATGCGGTAAGAAAATATCACTTTCAAGATATGGTTTACCCTGAGTTAATTCAGTTGCTGAACCCATGTAAAGAAATCACCTTCATCACTAGTTAGTTTATCACTAACCGTGGCTATAAAACACAATTGGGCAATTACTGGAAGTTTATTCTCTGGAGAAACAAAATCGACCTCAGAGAAAGACTTCCAAATGGGGTCTCGCAGCAGGGAATCCTACCATTTATAAAGCCCCACATAATTATAGTGGCTCATTCTCAAATATGAACAACAGACACCTGGAGAAAAATGTCTAGTACAAAACAGAAACAACAGTAACAGTTGCAGAGGGCCAGCAGGACCAAGAACAAAATTTTAAAAGCAAAGCACAATAAAAAACTCTTGAATTAAAGTATTCTCAGAGATGACAGATGATACCTGTATTTATAAAACAAGCAAGATGTTAAAAATATGGAATCACCAGAGAACAAGAAACAAGTTAAGAAATGAAAAATAACTTAAAATTTAAAATTAAAGAGAAGGGTAAACTTGGGAGAAAATTTCCAAGGCGCAGAATACAGAGGCAAAGAAATGGAAATCAGGAGAGAAAAAACAACTGTAAGATTAATCCAAGAAGTGCAAACTTTGGTCAATAGGAATTTTAGGAAGAGGAAACGCAGTGAGAAAGAAAGAAAATCTTCAAAGAAACCATGTCTGACTTTTAAGTAGGCACATGTGTTACTATGATAAAAATAAAATTGATTAAAACTATATGGGCAATCACATATCTCAGAGTTCAGTGTTCACTTGCCTGAAGTCAGCATATGGATATTACTACCTATTACACTATACTGTTCTCTGGTTGTTTTCTGTGAAGTATACTGTCTTCTCATCTCAATTATAAGCTCTTCAAATCCAGGAATAATTTTTGCCACTTATGGCAGGCACATATTCTGTTTCTGATAAATACTTGTTAAATTCATTTTGCTTTGAAGACGACTTGAGTTTCCATTAAGCTCTGTGACTCTTTAGGAGGGTTCAGCCTTGGTACAAAAGTAAAGGTCATTCTTAGCTAAATAGTTACTTGAAACTCCAGGAACTACTCTGAGAATCCCAGCTCCTGCATCAAGTTTGGAAGGAAGTCATTTTATTAAACAATGATAAATTTAAAGTTAGTCAAATGGCCTTTGTTTAAATACCCTTAAAAGTCTTTGCCCATTCAATCTTGTTTTCAGAAAAGTCAATCTGATCCTCATCCAGACACATAGCTCTACAGCACCAGTTAGTGGAATATGTAGGCCATGAATCAGACTCCACTGTGGAAAGAAATCCTTGAGTCACGATCATAATACTCTACTGGCATCCACCCCAGGGACAAGGTATTCATTTAAGAGTGCCATTCTTCCACGCAAAGGATGAAGCACCGAGAAGCTCCTAATCATCATTACAGTCGTCACTTAAACATCTTAGTTTAGTTATCTGTGCAAGGCCATCCAGTCACCCCACCTATTGGGAACCTGTAGTCGTGCCTACCCCATTTCAAGGGTCTCTGGCTTTATTCATTAATTTAATAAATATTTACTGTCAACTTTGAGCTAGTCATTGTTCTCAGTACTGAGGACACAAAGCAGTAAACAAGACAAAAAGGCCCTGATTTAGGGAATTATATTCTAGTAAATTAGAGCCTAGAGCCCAGAAAATGTTACCCATTTATTTTATCTCTTCTCTGATCCGTTCTAGAGAATATACATTTGCCTGCCTGCCTGCCTGCCTACTTGTTTTTATAGTCCCATCTTTAACCTTTTTCTTGCTATGTCTCTTTTTTCTCATTTCTTTACCTGAAATGTTTAATGCCTTATGAGGCTAAGACATGAATAACCATGAAGTCTACAAAAAACTAGAACACCAATAAGATTTCTTAAGCTGCTCCAATGGAAGAACAGTTCCTAAAAATTTCAAATGTTGATTTATGCTTGAGAAGTAACATATGATTTTAAGTAGCATTACAAATATATAAATGTGTATGTGTGTGTGTGTGTGTATAATCTTTAAATTTTCTCCTGTAAACTATCAAAAGGACAGACCATAGCTAAGTGCTGATTACATATGGTGATTCAATTCATTATATAAGGCAATATAAGATTTAAATACTCTTAACAGTATCCTAACAGGCACCGCCAGAGAAAAGCATATTAAGATTAAAAATTGAAGACATTGCATGAATAAGCCAGAATAATTTTAAAAATATAACATCCCAATTATATTTTTTTCAAATCTCATGTTGAGAGGGGAAAAAATTAATGTAGGCAAAAATTTTTAAATAACATAAACCAGGGCTGGGGATGTAGCTCAGTGGTAGAGCACTTGCCTAGTATGTGCAAGGCCCTGGGTTCAACCCCCATCACCGCGAACAAAACAAAAAACCCCAGAAACCAAAAACACAAACCAGAATTACAACTGTAATGAATTCAAGAGATTTAAGTAGAATGCTCTGCATGACTTGCAGACCAATATTTGCAAGTTCCTAAATGAAATTAAAATATAATCCTGGAAAATTTAAACATCAGAATTCTTTAAGAGTCATACTAAAGTTGTTTTATAAGGAAAGTAGGCAACTTTGCTCTTAAAATTTTCTTGTTCTAAATAATCTCTTCTGTACTAAATGGTCTCAGTCAAACCCTAGTCTAAATGCCTGAGTGCATTTAAGACTGTGCAAATTATTTTGGCATTAGCCACATATACATACACCTATGGTCGTCCTTTATGTAAAGGTGGGAGAGCTCTCCATTAACCGAAAATCAAGAGAATTTTCTCAGTTTTTTACAATTAAAATTTCTGCATGTATCTGAAGTATATATAGATATATATTTTTTGCAGTACTGGGAATTGAACCTAGGGCCTCCTGCATGCTAGGTGAGCACTCTACACTGAGCTGCATCCCCCGCCCTGGATATATTTTAGATCAATTTTTCATCATAATGGCACTTTAGGGACTCAGTGGACACTTAAGTATGAATTATATTACTATTGTCATCAAAAAATGGTCTTAAGTCTTGCTTCTCCAAGTGTGTTTGGGGAGTTAGTAGTATTGTTATGATCTGGTAGCTTGTTAGAAATACAGAAATCTCAGGCTCCATCCTGGACCTGCTAAACTAGAATATGCATTTTAACAAGAGCCTCAGGTAATCAATGTGCACATGAAAACCAGAAAATCACTGATCCAAATGACATATTCATAAACTATTCTCTAATTGTGATTCCTCATAAAGCATTAGAAGGCAGCATACAAACAAAAATTTGAGAGAAAAAAGAAAAAAGGAAATAATCTTGTATATGATAAAATATTCCACTCAGCTATTGTAAGGGAGGGGGCAAAGATAAAAACATGTTAAAAGGGTAAACAAAGAATACTGAACCAAGCCCTTGAGCACTACTTCTGATATTTTCTAGATATGCTGACAAGACAAATGGTTCCCTTTCTCAGTACTCATTTGCTCCTTCTGTAACCACCTTCCTGACCTCAACACTTAGCCTGGCCACACCCAGAGGCTCTGCCCCTTCTGCCTAGCCAGGCTCCTAGTCCTGGTTTCTCCTGGTCTAGCTCATTCCCTGTCACAATGTAAAGACAGGGGATGCAGAAGGGTGAGGCCTCACAATAGCCAGCACACACCTTTTGAGAAGCCACTGACAGAGACAGACCTGCCTGTTCCCCCAGGAGTTTCTAGCAATAGGCCTTAAAACCCTAACTTCCTTTGTTTGGTCTTATTTTTGATGGCAGGGAGGGAACTGAGAACATCTGAGTATGCTGACCAAAATGAGTTGTGAATATTCCTAGGCAGTCTCAAGTTACCAGTTCTAATTTTCTGTTTCCTTCCTTTGATATTGCTGGATCTCCATTTCAGTTTTCACTATCTATTGTCACTTATTCTATAGTCTTGAGGTGAAAGAACAGAGAGCGACAACCTACTCCTTTTCTTCCTGGAAAGGAGACTATACTCTTTTTGTAAAGAGGGAATTTGCCTTATGCATCTCACGGCCACCGATACTGTGTTTTCTAGGTAGCTATCATTAAACCTATACCTTGCTACATGACCTCACACTCATTTTATATTTAGCAAGCAACCTATGCTCATGGTTCTTTACCTATTTGATTCTTTCTTCAGCCTGGCTGGCAACCCTATTATTTTCCTAGCCTACTCCGGTTAAATCACCAAGGCCCTCCTGACTTCTACCTCTAACAGATATGTAAGTTCTTCATGCCATTGCATAATGTCCTGTCCCTCCATGTCACCATGCTCACCTGGACTGACCAGTGACTCTCTTTAGTCTCTTCCTTATCTCTTCTTTCACCATCTCACCAAAGTTAATGGTCCCCAGAATTCGAATTTATCCTCCCTTCTAATCTCACTTTACGCTTTCCCTAGCTGGGTTCATCTTTTACCCATGGCTTTGACTACACTGCTAACTCCCAGTCTAGATTTCCAGCTCTGGCTTCTCTTCTGAGCTCTGCTCCTGCACCTCCAGTTGTCCTCCTTGACAGCCACACTACCAGGGCAGCCGTCTCTGCAACATGCAGTTTCCTCTTTGGCCTTCTCAGTCTAACCCCTTCTGAATCCCTGATCTTAGTTCATGACATCACCATTCGCCCAGGCATCCAAGCTAAAAAAATGTTGATTCATTTACAATCCATGGTGTCACAAAAAATTCATCTTCTAAAAGCACAAAAACGAGCACTCCGAGCACTCCGTACTTGCAAAGAAAGATATCCACTGCCTAACTACTGTTGTTAGCAGGAAATGTGCAGTCACTAGGCCTACTGGGGCTCTAAGTCACCTTTAGGGCACTATCTCCTCCTGCATCCCTAGCTGCCTACCCTATGCTGGAGTACCCAAACTACTTCCAGTAGGAGGTTCTTTCACCAGTCTAGCCCTGCATGTGCTGCTGCTTCTGTACAAGCACTGATTCTCAGTAGGGGGCAATTTTGCCTCCCAGGGGACATTTGGCAGTCTGGAGACATTTTTTGGTTGTTACTCTGGAGAGGGTGTTACTGGCATCTAGTGGGTGGAGGTCAGGGATGCTGCTAAAACATCCTACAGTGCACAGGGCAGTGCAGTGCAACAAATCACCCTTCAGCCCAGAATAAAAATAATGCTGAGACTAAGAATCCCTACCCTTCTTAGAATCCTTAATTTTTCTGCCTGGTGAACTCCAATTCACTTATCAAGACTCAGCTCAGATGCCGCCTCCTCTGTGAAGCTTTCCTCTACCAAATAGGTCCATTCTTCCAGAAGAATAATGTCACGCCTTCCTTTCTCACACACACCTCTATTTCAGCACATTACACATCGGACTGTAACATATTTTGTTTACTAGTGTGTCCCTATGACTAGAATGGGAGTTCCCTCAAAGCAGGACTGTATTTTATTCATCTTTTACTCTCAGCTTGGCATTCAAATGTGTTCTAGATACATGAATTAAAGAAGACATATCAACAGAGAATACAAAATATTTCCAAGCTAACCATTCAACCCTCTGAACCTCTCTGAAATCAATATTGTAACATCTCAGTTCTAAGAAATTCACATTTTTTAAACAAAATTTAAAAATTCATCATTAACATTGTGGGGCCACAGTTGTAGAGGTATTATTTATAAATGACATTGGTTTTTATAGAAAAGATTAAGTGCTATTCAAGATAAACTTAGCCAAGTGTCTCTAAATATTCTGCTAAATTTAATAAAACAAAGACTGGGAGAATAACGGTTCACTAAAATAAGTATATACTTAAAAATTTGTTTTAAAAAGAACAACTAAAGAAATTATTGAAATGTATAATCTTGAGATCAGTGATAAAGACTTCAAAATAATTGAGACACAAATTTGTTAAAGTTCTATTCTATTAGGCTTAAGCAATTGAGCTATCCAGGATTAAGTAACAAATAATGAACAAAACTTTTATAACAAAAAGAAAAATATATAAAAATGTTTCTAATAAAAACATGCACAGAAGTGGAGAATGTAAAACACATACAAGCATGGGCAAAATTCTAAGGTATATTAAATAATAGGGCAATAAAATCTCTGAGCATCCTAACAACATAACAGTAGTTCAGAAAAAGGGCAGGCAGGGAAAAAAATAAATAGTAATAATTTTTGTAACTATACAAGTACCTTAGTGCCTTAACCTATTCCTTGATCAAACTGACAAAATATCACACACAATATTAAAACAGTGAATTTCTATTTGCAAATCAAAAATATCATACAGCCTTTAAAAAAAGTGATACTATATTTAAAAAGGCATAAATAATAAACTTTGCCTATTACTATTATTTTCTTTGCTATGGCTAAAATAAATACCATGCAGATTATGACGTTCCATCTTTATTCTAAGTTGTAAACACAGAACAGAGTGTGCATCCGAGACAGGTAAAAGTTCTCACTAGATTTTAAAAATTAGTCATTAATGAGCTGTTGACTACAGAAAGCAAGAAACTAGATACTCTGCTGCTGGAGGCAGTAGCTAAACACATAAGAAAAGAATCTGTAGACCTCTAGTGCTTTAGAAACCAGGGTCTCTGACCAAAGCAGTGATTTAATTTCATGGCTGCTCGGAACAGATAGCTGACATTACTAAATGCTACTCTAATATCAACTTGTTAAATGTGAATCCAGACTCAGCATATCAGAATACTAACCCAGACTAACTGGAGACATGGGAAATATTTTGGGAGCTGTTTATTTATAAGTGAGTTACAATATACCACTATAATTAGATTAATATATAATTATTGATAAACAGGATTATTTCTAAAATCCCATTATTGTTGCCACTGCTGTGTTTAAAAAAAGCAACATTAGTACCTCCCTCATAAAACAAGCCCTTGTGATTCACTACTTATCAATTAGACTAACTTAGATCTAGCAGTATATATTGAATTTAGCTGTCACTGCATTGTTTACAACAACACTTTTCTAAAGACAAGTTGTTTACTACACATTGAAAGGAGGAACAATTTAAGGTTCCACAAATTGCACACTTCTGAACTCTTCTAATCCAATAATCTATCAAAAATAGAATTGGCACAAAGCTAGGCATTTGGTTGTCAGACACACAAAAATATTTGTTAGCTTACCTACATTTAAATGAGACAACAAAAATGTGTATTTTTAGCAATGTAAAAGGCATTTGATTTACATTTCATTAAAATACATATAAAATACCCCTTTTAAAAAAACATCAGCAGCAAATTATAATACTGCCACAAAATCAACTATTTTAAGGATCTTTCAACAAATACTTCTAGGCTAATTATTCCTTTCAGATTATTTCATTAAATGTAAAGTAAATTTACAAGTAGTATTAATTAGCACATTATTAATGTTTCTTCATAGTGTCACTTCATTTCTTCCTTTTTTGGGGGGTATAATTGAATGGATTATAATCTCCTAAAAAGCTTTTAATAATTTTTATAAAACAGAATTTGAAATCTGCTCTTTTCATCCTCAATTTGCTCAGATTAACATATAGGCATTGTTACAATGATTATATTTACCAGATTTCTAAAGAGATAAAACAAACTAGCACTTACTTCACTTACCTAAAATTATTTTTTTTCAAACTTTAATACAGATGTTGGGTGTTATATAAATATAGATAAACAGATAAAGTGCACCCCGCCCCAATTATGTGCTGTCATCTAGAACCGGTTTAGTCAGAAAATTTTTTAAATTTCCTGGAATCTAGTGAGCTCTTCCCCAAACAAATTTTAAAAAACTATTTTAATTAAAAACACTTCAGATACTTTTGAAAGGCCAAATTACATAAAGAGCTATTTTGGCTAAGATTCCCTATAGCTAAATTATTAATATAGTAGAGCAAAACTGACAAAAAACAATTTAATATGGTAAATAGAAAGTTATGAGAAATGACTAGTAATTTAAAGCAAACTCAAACATATAAAAACTTAGAAATCAATATTGTTGAGTGAGTTACATTTTAGAAGGCAGTATTAGCTGGTAGCTAAAGAAAAATAAGGTGGAAACAAAATTCCTGTGGTTTGGGTATATACAAATGCAAATGCCACTTATTTTTCCTCTGCTTTAAACATGTAATATAATAATTTTTATTAATGATCTTGTAAATATATGCATTTTAGAGACACATTTCTTCTATGCTCATCTGTAACAGGATTTTCACATTTTCAGAAGTTTTTTAATATTTAAAACATGCCTTCTGTATTTTAGTTCACAATGATTAAGGAGGGGTGAAAACTAATCAGGAATCACATATGGAGTTACATTAAAATACTGTGCCACTTGAAAGAAAAATATACCAAGATAAAGTGTTATGAGATATTGTTTTTTAAAGCTTGGTTTTATGCTTTAGAAATAGTTTATGGCTTAAATCACTTAGGAAAGATTTTTCTTCTTCTTCTTCTTCTTTTAAATACACAGTTTGTCCACTGGTGAAATAACAAAGAGTGAAAAACTATTGGGGGTTCTTCAGATGCACAAATATAAAGTTCATGACTATAAAATACTTGGTATCTAAAGACCAAGAAAGTATATAAACTGCTAAGTGATAATAAATTTTAACTGAATATTTCAGTGAGCTATTCTAATATAAATTAACATTGATACAGAACAAAGGAAACTTACCTTACAAGAATTAGATAGCTCATTTGTGAAATCTTTGGTGCTGTCTCTTGATAAACTGTTACCTTTACCTTCATTTCCAGATGCAAACTTTATGAGTAACTGAGATGGTCCCCCCTTGGAACAATTATGCTTAAGGCTGGATAAACAGGAAATATTTGGAGAAGTTCCTCCCAGTGAAACACTTCTTTGTAAAACACCATGGTTTTTGTTTATCTGTGAATTTGGTCTTTCCAACTCCCCATCAATATTTATTTGATAATCCATGTTTTGGGTGGCTGGTAAACAGGCAGCCATCCGGGGCATGAACTTGGTACACTCTGAATCAGAATTAAGTTTAATTTCTGACATCTCTGGTTTACAATCGCCATTTGTTGTTTCACAATCTAATGTGGTTGCTTTTTGTTGAGTGAAATGCACTGAAACACAAGAATACCCTTCAGATGACTTTTCACAGACAGTCTGTTTTGGACTATTATTTGAAATAACAATTTTCTTTTGTAGTGAGCCCTTTGCGTGAAGTGGTCGTATGTCTCTTACTTCTCCAGTAGTACAAACTGTTTTAGATAATCGAAGTCCATTGACAGCTGTGGAAAGGAATCCTTTACCACTAGTACCATCTTCATTATGTGAAATTTCATTAGGAGAAACAATAAGCTGATGTGAGGTTTGATAGGATCCTTTGCTTGGAAGAATACCTGCACTTGTTGGAGAAGTTGGTGGAGTATTTGAAGGACTCCTAGGAAAAATGACTAAGGATGAGCAACGTTTCAGTGGAATTTTTGCATTCCTGTTCACCGGCAATTTCATAATCTCTATTCCATGCTCCAAGTCATCCTGGACAAAGGAAACTGTACTTGGACTTCTTGAAAAAATTTCACAAGGAGTTGCATTCCTGTTTGGCACACTTCTATTGGAGGTGCAATCAGAAGGTAAATTTCCACCAAAAAAAGTATCATCACTGGATGGAAAAATATAACTACTACTGTCACTAATGACGCTGTTGGTGTATGAACATCCACTTGTGATACTTGCACACGACCCATAATCACTACCATTGCTGCTGTAAGATCCATTATCACTGGTTGAAAAGTTACTAAGGCTATCACTACAAATGGCAGAACTGCTTAAAAGGTTACCATCATTCACAGTATTCAGTTCATTATCAACCACAGCACTGCTATAAATGCCATCCTTCAAGACACAAGTAAATGAAGCATCGTCACCATCAGCTAAGACATTGCTAGGCTGGAGACATCCACCATACCTTGTTGGCTGTAGTGAAATCTGAAGACAGCTGCTCTTTTTATTAACATTTTCAGATGAAGGAACAGATGCTCTTTCCTGGGGCTTCACGTTTTCCTTTATTAACGGTGCTAGTGCAGTCTGTCTGGGAGTCAGCTTCATTTGAACAACATTAGACGTTGAAATCCGTGTTGGTTTTTTGAAGCACATGTGAACATGGCTATCCAAATCATCTCCGGAGGTTTCTGACAAAGGGTAAGTATTGCTTCTTCTGGCTGCAAAGTGCAATCGTAAGCTTTGTGCCATTTGTTCTCATTTCCAAACATGTTAAGGGCTGAAAGTCAAAACAAAGATCTCTGTCCGTAGACAGGCTAGAAGCAGCTGCACTGCATCGAAAGAAAAAATCATTTGTGGTGCCTAAAAGAGCTATTAAGTAAGAGTCTTTATCCTAAGTAAAACACTAGATACCAGATACCATAGAGAGAAAAAGACGACCTATTCCTGAGACTGACGTTTCTAAAATGTCTTGAATCGCTTGTAGTCAAAATGCCTTCACTTACAAAGCACTTGATTTCCAGCGACCTTTAAGCTGAGCTCAGCTGCAGCACACTGACTCAAACACAGCCAACCTTGTTTCAATTATACCTTCTCCAATTTGCATGAATGAGTAACACAAGAACAACAATCTTCTAGCATTTCAAGTTAAAACAGTATTTTTTCACCCCAGCTCTACTAAATGAACATTTAACTAAGTGAATCACAGTGCCTATACTTTCTCCAGCAGAGTTTGACCACTAATATTTTTACCCAAAGGTATAGAATTACAGGAAGTTGGTAGGAATGAAACCCCATGTAATTGAGTATCAAATCAAAGATTGAATTTCTAAATAATAGCCACACTAGGAGTCTAGTCAAGTTAGTTAATGTAGAAAGGAACAGGGACTGTTAAATTAAAAAAAAAAAAAAAGAATAAATTCAAACAGTTGTATAAATCTGGAAATAACAAAACATTGGAGTGAACTAAAACTTTAGCATTAAACCAAACAGATAAATATTTTATCTTCCAAAATACTACCTATGAAAAGCGAAAGCTTACACATAGAACTACAAAATGAGTCTAGTAATACTACTGCACAAATTGAACACAGGTCTGAGGGGGAAAAATTTAAGAGAAGCTGTCACCAAGCATTTTCTCCTGTAATTTTAAGGCCTTTTTCAGCCAAGTAGTACAGTCTTTAAATGATGCCATTTATATTTTGACTATTAAAACTCTGCCAAGAAATAGCCTAAGCAAACATTCCATTAAAAATATATGCAGATTAGACAGAAAAACTATACCCCAATATAGTTTGAACACACTGGATATTTTATTCCACTGTCTCTGCAATTCATTCACTTAAGGGAGTGTTGTGGTAAGTAAAGAAGTCTAAAAAGGATTTAACACATCAAATAAACATATCTCAATGCCAATTCTGTTCTGAAAATCTCTAAGAGCTCTTTGCTGGCCCCTACTGGTGCTTTGAAACAATCCCTGTAGCTGTTTGATATCTATAAAGAAATACAAGCCATGCCACATATTTCTTTATATAAACAAAGTATATACTTGTTTACATTTTTCAGTATTAGCACTGCCCTAGAGCTGGAATTACTTATGGGTGCTGATAAAACTCTCACAGTGGAGAACAGTAGACTATTTGTCCTCTCAGAGGTTGTGATTTTGTATATATATATATTTCTGCTTGTATTTACTTAACCTTTATTTTCAGTTTACTAGGCAATAAAAGTTTAATATTTTAATTTCTCTCCCAAATGTCATAGACCAAGGTTGGTATTCTATTTGAAAGAAGCAAATTTATTTTTAAATAATACTCTAGGGTATATTTAAACCCCTTACCTGAATTTTATAGCTGGAACTCCAGTAATAAATATATACTGGCTCATTCATAGGAAAGTAAAAAGTAAAATAGTTCAGTTGTTTACACCACATGGTACTACACCCAAGTTGTATTTTTTTAAGTAAGTTTTTTTCCTAAGTACAAGTAAATATGTAAAACATATACACATACTTTGTTTAAAAAAGAAAATTGCTTAAGTTAGATTTGTTTTTGATCACAATTTTCTAAAGAGTATTTTTAATCAATTAAGATGTGACAAAATATAAATATGGGAATTTGTTAAATTTTATTGGACTGGAATGAAAGTCTCTGTTTTGGAAGGTGTATAATAGTTGTAAACTTAATAATACATTTATTATGTTATTTTGGTTTTATATAACCTGTTACCTTCATGATTTTAGTAAATATCCTTTTATTATTCTTTTTCTTTTGAGAAGGAAAAATTCTGATTGTTTCACTTTGCCTTCTAATGACTTTAGCTTCTCTTCTTGGATTAAGTTAGGGATTTAGTAACTCAAAGAATGGATTGTAAGAGCTAAAATGCAAATGCCTGTGGCCTAAAACTTTGAGTTAGTAAGAAAACTCCACTGATTCTTTTTTTTTTTTTTTTTGGTACTGGGGATTGAACCCAGGGCACTTAACCACTAAGCCACATCCCCAGTCCCTTTTATTTTTTATTTTGAGACAGGGTCTCACTAAGTTGCTTAGGGCCTCATTAAATTGCTAGGGCTGGCTTTGAACTTGGGATCCCTCTACCTCAGCCTCCTGAGCCTCTGGGATTACAGGCGTGTACCACTATGCCCAGCTCCACTAATTCTTAATATAAAGTAATCAGGCAATTGGCCAGATAAATGTTCTTTCTTTAGTAAATCAGTTTTACTATTAGCATCATTTTCATGCCTCTTGGCTAAATTTTAATCTTCCATGATGGGAGCACAATAACTAAGCACTTCTTCTGATCCTTGTGCTTATGTTCTGAGCCTGTGGTGGACACAAAGTAAGCACCAAATAACCCCAGGTAGGAGGATACCTGGCTGGCTAGCTGGCTGGTTGATGTCACTGAGGTTACTCTGCTAACACTTTCTTTGAGGGGGCTCTCTCTCTCTCTTTCTCTCTCTCTCTCTTTATGCAGTAAAGACTGGGGACTGGGGATTGAACTCAGGGCCGATCTACTACTGAGCTCCATCCCCAGCCCTTTTCATTTTTTTATTTTGCGACTGGGTTTCGCTAAGTTGTTCAGGTTGGCTCCAAACTTGCGATCCTTCTGCCTTATTTTTCTGAGTAGCTGGGAGTACAGGCATGTGACACAGCGCCCAACTAGGATTTTTTAAAAAATTGATCTAGGGCTAGGGTTGTGGCTCCGTGGTAGAGTGCTTGCCTAGCACGTGTGAGGCACTGGGTTCGACCCTCAGCACCACACAAAAATAAATAAAATAAAGGTAAAAAATAATGAACAATTTTAAAAAATTTTTAAAAATTGATCAGTTACTGCTTCTAAAGAAATATCACAAATCCTCTGCAACTGTACATGAAGGGATGATGCTTGAAAATTTTACGAAGAGGGTTTCAGCCAACAAAGTATAAGGTAAGAGAATCATACACACTTCCCAGCACTCTAGGCTGAGTTTAAATTCTAGAGAGGCAAAACTGTCCTCATTGCTGGCTCAGCCTAACATTGCACCACCATCCTGTACCACCACTATCACAGCTGCATGGGGAACCAGGGATAAAATATCACCCCTCTGCCCAGAAGATGCCCAAAGATCAGCATCAACCCTAACCTCAAGAGGAACAGAGCTGGACAGTCGTGGCAGCCCTCATCTGGGAGAAATTCATGGAAGTCCTATAGAACTTCATATTTTGGAATGAAACAAATAATGTTTTAGGAATGAAGCTCAGGACTCCCATTTTGTGCTGTTTGGTTACTGATGATCTCCACAGAAAATGTGATTTATACATTAGGTCTGGACCGGCTCTGGGTAGTGCCAGTCATTGACAAACTCTGAAGGCCAAAGTCTTATCGTGATGGTTAACTGTACATGTCAACTTGACTAGGTTATGGTGCCCAGGTGTTTGGTCAATTACTAGTCTAGATGTTGCTATGACAGTGTTTTTCAAGATGTGATTAACATTTAAGTCAGTAAACTCTAAGCGACTGCCTTCCACAATGTGGATGAACCTCATCCAATCACTTGAGGAGGTCTTAAGAACAAAGACTGAAGTTTCCCAAAGAAATAACACTTCAACACAGAGATTTTGCCTGAATTTCCAAAGGCTTTCCCTGTAGATTTCAGACTCAAATCTGCAACATTTACCCTTGTCTGAATCTCTAGTCTACCAGCCTTCCCCACAGATTTCACACTTGCCAGCCTCTGCAATCACATGAACCAGTTCCTTAACACCTCTCTTTAAATACAATACCTACTGGTTCTATTTCTCTGGAAAACTCTAACCAATATAATCACTAAGCCTGAGAAGTAGGGTCTCCATCCAGAAATAGGCATCTCCTAAAACTTCAGTGACTGCAATGTGTGCAGGTATAATTTCTTAAATTGGCAACACAGAAGCACTAACTTTGGCACTGGTGGGTACAATTTTTTTTTAAAAGTCACGTCATTCTGAAATGGTTCATCACTATGAACACCACCACCACCACCACCATTACTAAACTGCTATATTTTATAAATCTCGACTTTTAAAAATTGGCTGAAAAAAGGAATATAAGCCTACTCTTTCTTGAAAGCAAGTATCACTTGTATTGCAAACATTTTCTAGGTGACTAGAGATTATTCTGCTTAAAATTATACTGGTGCTCTTCACCCTACATCTCCAAAGAGAATTTCCCAGGAAAACAATACATTTGTAGTTTCACTGCAAATGCTACAGGACAATAAAGATAAAATGACATTTACAATGGCATAGTCACTTGTTGCAATGCAGTCAGGCCTATTGCTCCACCAATGACTATAGTTTCTATAGGTGATCTCTAGACTTCAATTTTGTGCTAGGCGTGGCAACAAGTGAGAATTCTAGAATGTTGCACACCACCCTATTTGGATTCTCTGGCTTTTGTTAGCTGGTAAAGGGTGCTTCTTGAGAAAAGCTCTATTTCCAGTGCTTAGCAGATACACTGAAAATGGCATACTTTACTTACACCAAAAATATGGTAACAGAGAGGCATAAACACGTGTCCATGAATGTTAAATAACACGTTATATTTGTATCATAATAAAGTATTTCTGAGTGCTTTCAAAGCCACTCATTTTATCCTTATTACATACTTATGAGATAGGCAGAACAAATTCTTTTTTGGGGGGGGGCAGGGTACCAGGGATTAAACTCAGGGGCACTCAACCACTGAGCCATATCCTCAGCCCTATTCTTTATTTTATTTAGAGACAGGGTCTCACTGAGCTGCTTAGCAGCCTCACTTTTGCTGAGGCTGGCTTTGAACTTGCGATCCTCCTGCCCTCAGCCTCCTGAGCTGCTGGGATTACAGGCCTGCACCACCACACCTGGCTACAAATTCTTATCTTACATTTTAAACACAAGAAACTATTTTCAGAAGAGATGAATGAGTTGCCTAGGGTTACAAGTTAAAGTGCTGAATCAGAGGCAGGACTACAGAAGAACTTCTGACTCCTTGCTGTGGGGGTCTATTGTACCTTAATTAATACATTAGTTATTTTTGCTTTTAGTTAAATGTTTAAAAATTATATGCCATACTTTTCAGTCTAGAAATATTCAATTGCTAATATCAAAGACAATGATTTTTTTCTTTCAACTCATCATGACATACTTTATAGTATTATGTATACATAGTAAAGACCCAAGGATCTCTTCTCAGCCTTTTGACTAAGATCAAATGTAAAGAGCCAAGGAATTTGTTTGTGTGTGGGGTGAGGGGCAGTTACTGGGAACTGAACCCAGAGCCTCATACATGCCAGACAAGTGCTCTAGCATTGAACTACATTTGTAACCCATCAAGGAATTTTAATAAACCAAAGAATGTTTGACAAGTATCAATTTTAGTAATGAAGAAATAGTCACATCATACTAAAGTTACTGGCAAAAAGAATTAGACAACTAAGCATGGTAGAAAGTAGAAATGCAAGCTTCAAATAACTCAAAATAAAATAGCTCACTAACAATATACCCAAGGATCAGGCAGAGATTCACAACAATATTCACAACAGAAAAAATAATATAGTAATATGATTCAGCAAAACTCCAAAACATGAGATACACTTGGACATGTACATAAAGAAACATAGCAAGAATGTTTATCAATTGGTAACTGCCAAAAAATTGGAAATAACATTAATATCTACTAAGAAGGACTAATACATAAATTATAGTGTTATGAAATATGCAGATGATGGAAAATTCTACATTGGTGAAAATGATGACAATCATGAATCAATCTCACAAATGCTACACTAAGCAAAACAGCATGTCATGGGAAAGCACTCCGAGAGATATAATTTTTATAAAGTAAAAACTATGCAAAAGGAAACAACAAAATATTTTTAAAAGAAATGATGAAATTTTGGACAGTGACTACTACTTATAGGGAAGGAAAAGGAGATGCTACTGGGGAAAGGTGAAGGGAGGGCTTCAAAGACTAGAAATGTTCTAGTTCCTCAACAGAAGAGTGAGACATTTGTCTTATTATTAAAAATAAAGATTTATATCATATATACTCTTCCATATCTAATATTTAATGATTTTTTTTTAAAATATTTTTTTAGTTGTAGATGGACACAATGTCTTTATTTTATTGCTTTGTATGTGGTGCTGAGGATCGAACCCAGGGCCTCACGCATGCGAGGCAAGCGCTCTACCGCTGAGCTACAATCCCAGCCCTAATATTTAATGATTTAAAAGCAAAACACCAATACTAAATTTCATCTGGTCACATCTGGAGGAAACACAGGCCTGTACAGAAGGTGAAAAAAAGGAAGACATTTTCCTGTTCTGTATAAAAAGCAAAAACACAAACACACAAATAGAAAATAAAATGTTCTACAACTGACCACATCTGGTACCTAAAACCATTAACATGTATTACTCCACCTTAAAAAATCAGATTACCAATCAGTGATCGGTACTGAGAGTGGGGTCACTGCTGTGATTAACCTGACCATGATTCAGAAGCTTCTAGAGCTTTTTGGAATTTGTGGAAGGAATTTTGAAAAATTTAGAGATTCAAGCTGAAAAGTTATAGATTGTTGTAAACAGAGTTTAATGGGCAATTTTGGTGGGAGCTCAAAAGACCAGAATGCTGACAGGACTGTGAACTGTAAAGACTGGGCTCAAGGGGTTTCAGAAGAAAAAGAAGACTCCAATAAAAATTGGACTAGAGGCCACTCATATTATGTTCTGGCTAACAAATCATCTACATTTTGTCCATGACCTGAGAATTTCTGTGAGGCTGAATTTAAAGGTGATGGATCAATTAATCTGGTGGAGAAACTGTCAAGGCAGCATAGCCTTCAGCAGGTATGGGTATTGCTAAAGGCTTTTAGCCAAAGTTTATTGTGATAATCAGGAGCAGAAAGCAGAGCAGAAAGATTAGAAAAATCTGGGCTTGAAAAGTGGAAGTAAAACTGGGGAAGTGGTGGAAGTTGTGGTTGTTAAAGACATAATAGTCACTAAAGAGATGCTGCTAAATACCCCGAAATTAGGAAAGATGACTTGAGGGCATGTTAGGAATCAGCAAGACCACACCTATCGGGGTGTAAAAGTAAAAATTTACCTATAGGGTGTAAAAGTAAAAATCTCTTTGAGCAGAGACCAGTGGGGTACCCTGCTTACACAGGGGGACGTAGGAAGTTGTTTCACCATCCTCAGTGACCCACGCACTCAGAGTCTGCTGCAGCCATGGTTCCTGGAGGCTTGGCTAGTGCTTGAGATGGTGGAAGATGTTGGCAGCAACCATGTGCTGGTTCTGCAGAATGCAGTGTGCAGGAGTTAGGGGGTCATGGAAGCTTCCTTTGATATTTCAAGGGAAGGTCTGAGAAGCCAGG
Organism: Geosciurus inauris; assembly: GCA_004024805.1. Lineage (NCBI taxonomy): Eukaryota > Metazoa > Chordata > Mammalia > Rodentia > Sciuridae > Geosciurus > Geosciurus inauris. The sequence continues at coordinate 46,872 of PVHX01006651.1, read as the reverse complement.
CAAAGTGAAGCAGGGTTGGAGTCCCTGTGGAGTTCCACTGAGAGGGCGATGCATGAGGAAGTGAGAAGGAAGCCAAAACTGCAGTAGAGGACCCTAAAGTTAAGAGATGCCAGTAATGTGGGACGTCTGCTGAGCAACTGCAGGGACTGAGCCAAGATAGAGGCCATTTGGGCTACAACCAGCAAAGGGCAGAGCTATGAAAGCCTTCTGGAAAGAACATCATGATGCCATGTGGCCCAGCTGCTGGACATGGAGCTACAGAACTTCTTTACCCAGCTAGATTTCAGTCTGGCCTTGGTCCTATCCCTTCTTTCTATGCTCCTATTTCTCCATTTTGGAATGAAAATGTTTAGTTTGTGCCTTTATATATTGCTTTTGATTTTTACAGGGACTTAAGCTAAGAGTTTGCCTTGAGTCTCAGAGGAGACTTTAGGGCAATGCTAAAACTATTGGATTACAGAAATTCTTGAAAATGGACTAAATGTATTTGGCATTATGTGACGGGCATGAGTTTTGCAGCGTCAGGAGTGGAATGTTACGGTTTAGATATAAGGTGTCCCCCAAAAACTCATGTATAAGAAAATGCAAGAAAGTCTAGAGTGATTGGGTTATGAGAGTCTTGACCTAATCACTGTGTTAAGCCCCTGACAGGGATTAACTGAGTGTGGCTGGGGGAGGTAGGTCCCTAGGTGAATGCCTTTGGTATATATTTTGTCCTTGTTAAGCAGAGCTCTCTCTGCTTCCAGGTGCAATGTTCCCAGTTGTTTTTCTCGGCCATACTCTTCCATGATGTCCTGCCTCATCTCAGACCCCAAGCAATGGAGCCTGCCATCTATGGACTGAGACCTCTGAAACCATGAGCCCCAAATACACTTTTACTCCTCTAAAATTGTTCTTATCAAGTCTTTTGGTTGAAGCAATGAAAAAGCTGACTAAAACAGTGATAAAGAGTCTCCTTTGATAGCAAAAAAAGTACCTTTGCTTATTATGACTTTAAAATTTCACTGACAATATCTTCAGTTACAAGTATAATGACCAATTCTTGAAGGAAAAAGAAACACACAGTCTAACCCAAAAATAGATTCTTTTTAAAAATCCAGTTTGTTAGTTTAAAAAGAAAATGAATAAAACTGTTTAATTCCTTTTTCAGTGCTTGTGTTTGATAATTGATCACCTTTGAACACTTCACACTGTTTTTACACTTACACGTTCAAATCTTATAGGTTTGAAATATAAATAAAATGTTAAAAAGAGGGTTTGAAAAAGGATTCCGTGGACAGAAAATTAGGAAAAGGATAGGACTTCAAGATGTTTTTTAGGAAACCAGGAATCAAAACTATCATGTTATAAAATAAAATCTCTACTTGAAGTGTACTCTTGCTTCACACTGCACACAAGTACAACATGACTTACCAGTCGGTTTTCATCAAACACTTCAAAAAGAAGACGGTGCTGCTGAGGATGCACCTATGTAAGAAAAGCACAGTCTTTAAAAAAACAAAAGAGCATCAACCCACAGATACTAAGAAATAAATGTTTTAAAATACTGTCATTTATTAACTCCTGTTAGTTATGATGTATTTTAAATTATATAAGATATTTGGTACAAAAGCAGGCCTGTCACAGCTCACTCATTTTCTTATAATTTCACTGAGACAAAAAGTAGATTTATTTGGTTGTTTCGTTTTCAGATTTTTCTAAAACAGAATGAAAGACAGCAAAACTTCAAAGGATTATTTAAATGTGTGCAAAAACTTCAAAATGTACACTAGATTTTAACACCTGACAATCAGTTTTACCTACTCACTTTCTATTTACTAATGGAGAATAACTCAAAGTGCAAGTGGATTTTATGGAAACCACTGTTTAACTACTGACTTAATAAAATCATTTGTTGTTTCTGACTGTACATAAAAAGTCAAAAGTACCTACTGAGTTCTCACTATTTAGAATTTGTAGCACATGCAGAAAAAATTATGTGCAGTATTTTTCAAAGCTAATGCCTTTCATTTTTGCTGAAATGTTTCAATATCAAGTTAAAAATCTACTTAGCTGGGGGGGGGGAGGAGTCTCAATCCATATCACTGGATTGGGACGAGGGAATGGGGGAAAGGGAGAGGGGATGGGAATGGAAAGACAGTAGTATAAACTGGACATAACTTTCCTAACTTCACATATGACTACACGACCAGTGTAACTGCACATCATGTACAACCCCAAGAATGGGGAGTTATATTCCATGCATGTATAATATGTCAAAATACATTCTACTGCCATGTATAACTAAAAAGAACAAATAAAAAAAGTCTACTTGGTATCAAACACACAGAACATCTTTAATACATTTTCAAACACCAGAAGTTACAATGCTGTACAAAAATATGTTCAGGTTGGCTTTCTTCCCACAATAAGTGCATTACATTGAATACTGCAATATTTGTAACACTTTGTTGTACATGTCAAAAACACTGATAGCTCTCAGGAAAAAAAAATCTATGTAGGACAAGGATAACTAGATACTTAACTCAATGTCTACCTTCCCTTCCTTTTTAAAATGTAGTCCTAATTTTGCCCAGGCTTACCACAAAACACACTTCCTGAGGGTACAATTATTTTCTCTTTCTTTCCTCCTTCTCCCCTCCCTCCCCCCACCGCAATACCAGGGGTCAAACCCAGAACCCTGCATATGTTACGGAAGCACTCTGCCGCCACCTGGCTACATTCTCAATCCTTTTTAAAATTTATTTTTAATCTTAAACTTATAATCCTCCTGCCTCAGCCTCCAGAGTAGCTGGGATTATAGGCATGTGCCACAACACCTAGCAGCTTTTGTAATCAAAGTGTAACATATTTCAATAAAGCATAAAAGTGTGCTAATCTTAACTAACTATACAACTTAGTAACTTTTTAATGTGTGTATACTATGTTATCATTACCCAGATCAAGATACAGAATAATCCACTCTACATATTGCTTTCTCTGTGGATAACGGTGTCCTCTGGAATTGTTCAAGATGAAAATCTGAATATGTCTATTTAAAAACACATCCCTGGGGCTGAGGCTGAAGTTCAGTGATGGAGCGCTTGCCTAGCATGTGTGAGGCACTGGGTTCCATCCTTAGCACCACATAAAAATAAATAAATAAATATTTTTAAAAAAGATTTTTAAAAAAGGAGAAAATCCACATCCCTTGCACCTATGGGTGAGCAATGAAGCCAGCCTGGTGCTAGTAACTGGGTGGGACTTCTGAGAGCGCTCTACAGAGAGGGCTGACTTAGCTAGGAGAAATGTCCCTTGGCCTGCTAAGAATTTGGTTAGAATAGCTGGTACTCCTCCAGCCACACTGTAACGATGGAGCAACTAAGGACAGAGGACCCAATCAAGGGCTAGAAAAATGGTATAAAACAATAATCTTTTCAAAAAGGTAGAACTTTTGAGGAGGAGATAAAACTGAGCTGGAACTTGAAAGATGGGAAGAATTTAAGTAAAGAAACGTAGTGAATATTCACAGCAAGGAAGTCACCTGAGGAAAGAAAGCCTGGGGATAGAATGAGCATGCTCAAAGGAGGTCAAACTGAAAAGAATACTTTGGTAATAATCAATAGTAGCAAGAAAAATTTGGTTAGTTAGAGTCAGAGTAAGGGCACTGAAATCCAGAAAAGGAGTTAAGATTTGATTAACAGGAAGAAAGCAGTTTTTAAAGAAGTGATGTGATTTAAGTGATGCATTAATATTGTGTCAGTGGTACACTGACTGTGTTTGTTTAAGTTTGTGTGTGTCTATGCTTCTCAGGCTGGCCTCTAATTTGCCATCCTCCTGCCTCAGAAATCAGGACATGGATGTCTGAGCTACTCATGAATAAGGGAATAATGACAAGAATCACTAACTACGGGCATAGTTAAAAAATGTTTCCCTCAGAGAGCAGGAATAGGAGGGAAAATGAGCACCAGAATTCATTGCTTTTTATTATATGCCCCTTTGTACTACTTATTTTTAAACTATTGTGCAAATCTTTAATTTTAAAAATGTATTAAAAATAGGAATAAAGTTATAGAAATATAGTTAACAAAAATAAAGTTAACAGGGTCATATGTAAAGGAAAGGTGAAAATAGAAATAAATATTAAAATGATAGGCCATTTGAAAAAAAGATAAGTATTTAAGACAATAAATGCATAAAAGATTTGTGGGGAATACCGAATTACAATAAAGTACTGATGAGTGCATTATTCTCCTGTGTTTGTAAAGAATCTGAAGCAGTATTCCTGCAAGTTCTGCTAGCAGTTGTAAAAAAATGAGAGGTGACATCTTAAACAATGGCTTTATCTAGATATAATTCACATACCATTTATTTGACCCCATTAAAGTACACATTCCATGGTTTTTAGTGTATTTATATAATGTACAACTACCACCATTTTAGAACATTTTGTGAATAATGCTGCTATGAAAATTTCTGTACAAGCTTTGTGTGAACATACGTCATAAATATATTTTAACATTAAAAAATGTTAAGTTTTGATGCCACAAGTGGAAAATTCCACACCTGACCTCATGTGACAGGCCATAGTAAAAAAATAAAGGCACAATGAAATAAGGAACATTTACCCAGTAGCATAATCAACTTAGTGCCCTCCTGATGGGGTGCCCATCCCTTCTTCCTAAGGGAATGACAATGTGCATCAGAGATGGACGGCCACTCCTCTCCCAGGCATAAATTTACTCCCATGGGCCAAATTTCCTTACAGTATTTCCATTCTCCTAACATGTGGGTTAGAAATGTGCACAAGACACAAATCTGATCCAAGAGATAAGAGAAAAAGTCTTCTGTGGGGAACTTTTGTGAAAAGGGTTCTTAAAATTCCCTCTTTTCCTCTGGACATCATCGTATGAGGATATGACATTTGGAACCGCTGTAAGCATCTTGTGAGCATGGAGCAATTGCCATGCCCAGCTTCTCTAGTTTTCTAGCTGATGGAGAAACCAACCTCCCTCTCTGCTTCTTGTGGTTAGAGGTAATAAACATGCTTATTGTGTAAACCAGTTGTACCTCTTACTTTGAGCTATTACTTGAAGCTGAAAGTTCCTAAATGATACACTTCCTCTGAGGGGCCTTCCCTAAACTTCCTCCACTAAGTGGCTGCTCCAATATTCAGCCCCAGCACCCTGTGCTCCCTTTCAAAACACCCAGCACACTGGTAATTATTTTGAGTTTCTTGTTCACAGTGGTCTGCCCTAGACAGTAAGCTTCATTAAGGTAGGGATGGTGCCATCTCATTAACAGGTATTAGTAAAGGGCCTGAGAAACAAGTAAAGAAAACATTACACTGAATTTTTGTGTGTCTGTGAAGGGAGTTGATTATGTGTGTATGTAATGTGTATATATTTGTGTGTATGTGTAGATGTATGTGTGCATGTGTGTGTATATATATACGCACACATACAAATAAACAACATATATATTTATATATATATACACACACACACACACACACACATATACAGGTTTTGTGTGTGTGTTTGTGTATACAAAGATACACAAATACATAGGGAAAAAAATCCCAGATCATTATAAAGTAGTGGTATAGAGATGACACCAAGGATGACTTTCATCTCTCTTTATGAAAATATCCAACATAATCAAAAATATCCATCACACTACTTCTGTAACATAACACATATATGCACACACATACATACACACATGTAAATCCAATATGGTGAGTGTGAGTGCTAAAGACTTAGGCAGAGCATCATGGGAATCTGGGGCATGGAGAGGGGCTTCTACTGACACGCACATGCCACACATAGGCATGGAATGCATAAAGTGTACACTGCACCTAAAGTGCAGGACTTCTTTCCCTCCTGTAACTTGCTTGCTTGGTCTCATCTGAGCAACTATTTTGTGGATTTGACTATAACTGACTTCAACATGGAGTTTCTCCTGTTTGTTAACATGCCAATAACAATTCCTCACAAAAATTGTCTTTGAGCTTTGTGTTGTTTCAAAGACATAAAAGCTCCCTTCAATTTCTGACCACAATTTCCATTTGGCTGACTGTCCAATAAAGTTTTTGCATAATATATTATCTCAAAAGACATTTTTATGGTGAATACATTGAGTTGAAAGCATTTAGGCCAATATATAAACGACAAAGAGGAAAACAAGGAATCATACATAATAATGTCCTTTGTACAGAAGATACTTAATCATGTGTTTTCAGTTCTTTTCTGTGATGAATTAGTATTGATTCATGAAAATTCATCTCCTTATCCTTGTAATAAATTGGCAAAATTTCTGATTAAAACAAATGTGCAGCCTATAATCCTAGAATAAAGTAATGTTAGCTAGAACACTGGGTAATAGGGAAGTGACGGTAAAATAAACAATGAGTAAAAGACAGTAGAATTCTGAGCCTGGCTTATCCAGTATATATGGCCTTCTTGCAAGACACAAATAAATCCTATGTTCATGGATTGGAGGAACTTAGTATTGATAAAATGTCCATACCTCTAAAGCAATCTATAGACTCCATGCTGTTCTTATCAAAATTTCAATGGCATTCTTTTACAGATACCAAAAAAAAAGTCTTAAAATCCATTCAGAACTACAAAAGACAATAAAAGACCCTGAATCTTGAGAAAGAAGAACAAAGGTAGAGGCCTTGCACTTTCTGATTTCAAAATACATTATGATACTACAGTAATTAAAACAGTATGGTACTGGCATAAACAGACACTGACCAGTGGAACAGAAGACAGCTCACAAGTAAACCCATGAAAGGCAGTCACTTAGTCTTCAACAAAGATCCAAGCATACACAATGCAGAAAGGACAGCTACTTCAACAATTGGTGTCAGGGAAAATGGATACCCATAGGCAAAAAAAAAAAATGAACTCTGACCCTTTTATTAAACAACAAAAAAAAAGTCAACTCAAAATGGATTAAAGACATATATGTAAGAGCTGAAACTATAAAATTAGAGGAAAACAGGTGAAAAACTTCTTGACTTTTGTCTTGACAATGATTTTTTTTTAAATGACACCAACAGCAGAGGCAACAAAAACAAAAATAGACAAGTAGGGCTACATTAAATTAACAAGCTCCTGCATAGCAATGGGAACAAGTGAGAGAGTGGAAAGGCAACCTATAGAATGGGAGGAAATATTTGTAATCTACATAGCAGATAAGGGGTTCATCTATATAAAGAAGGAACCCCAACAACTCACCAGTAAAAAATAAAACAAAATCCCTAATAACTTGCTTTTAAAAATGGGCCAAGGACTTAAACAGACATCTTCAAAAGGGACATACAGTAGTATGTGAAAAACAGGCACATAAATAAGGGCTCAAAAATCACTAATCATCAGGGAAATGCAAATCAAAACAACAATGAGATATCACCTCACAGGTGATGAGGATGGCACTGTAACAAAACAGATAACATGTACTGTCAAGGATTTGGAGAAACCAGAACCTTTGAACACTGTTGGTGGAAATGTAAAATGCAGCCTCTATAAAAAACACTATGAGGTTTCCTTCAAAAATTAAAAACAGAAGTGCCGGATAATGTGGTAATTTCACTTCTGGGTATGTATCTAAAGGAATAAAATCACACAATCACAGAGATGTCTGCACTCCATGTTGACTGCAGCATCATTCACAGTAGCCAAGATATGGAAATAACCTTCAGGCCCATCAAAGGATGAAAAGAAAGTGTGATAAACATACAACAGAATATTAGCCTTTAAAAAGAAGGAAATCTTACCATTTGCAACAATATGAATGAACTCTGAGGACATTATGCTGAATGAAATAAGTCAGTCCCAGAACAGCAAATACTGCATGATCCCACTTATAGGAGGTATCTAAAATAGTAAACTGAAGCAGAGAATAGAATGGTGGTTACCAGGGGGTCAGGGGAGCGGCAAGTGGGGAGTTGTTCAATAGGTATAACGTTTCAGTTATACAAGATGAATAAGTTCTAGAGATCTGCTGTGTAACACAGTGCCTATAGTTAATAGTACTATATTATACATTGAAAAGTTTAAGAGGTTAAATCACAAGTAAAGTGTTTTTACCTCTTCCCAAAAAGTAGAGGGCAGGAGGATACTTTTGGCAGTGAGGAATGCGTTTATTACCCTGATTGTGGTGGTACTGTCTCAGGTCTATGCATATGCTTAAAAACATTAAATTGTATGTATTAAATGTGTGCAGTTTTTAGTCTGTCAACTATACCTCAATAAGGTAACTAAAATTTTTTAAATTCAAATAAATGTTCTTTATTAAAGAAAACAGGAATATTGTTCAGCATCAAAACCATGTTATTATATCACATATATAGTAAAAGAAAAGTGATTGCAATATTTGGTATACAAATGCTTAACTCTGAAGTCATGAATATATAAATAGCATGAGATCCAAAGCAATACAATAACAATGCAGAAGAGTAGCACCAAAGAGCAAAAGACAACAGCCCGAAAGACTTGATGATTTCAAATATGCTGTCAATACTTGCTTAGTAATTTATTTGTATTTTAGTAACTTACAATGTAAGTAATCAAGCACATTTAAGTATTGTATATTTACAAGAGATGGCATTTACAATACAGTGGGCACCATGTTCATTTCATATACTGATGACAAAGTCATTCTTAAAAGCCAAGCATAGGGGCTGAAGTTGTGGCTTGTCATAGAGCACTTGCCTGGCATGGGTGAGGCACTGGGTTCAATCTTCAGCACCACATAAAAATCAAAATTAAGGGATTAAAAAAAAAAAAGCCAAGCACAACGTGCTAGTGGTTTGTTTCTACCTTTATAATATTACACAAAGCTAGTGAAAGGTGAATTAGTCTACCATTCTAATTTTTATTTTCCCAGAATAGCTAAAAATAATATGTTTTGTTGGCTCTAATGGGAAAAAAAATTTTTTTAAATAGCCTTCTTGTTTTTGTGGCAACATCTCTAATTCAAAAGTGGTGCTGAATTTCTTTTTTCAAAAGTAGTACTAAAGTTCAAGCAATAGGCAAACAAGAACGTGAGAAATAACAAGATTTTAAATTATAATTTTGAAAACTTTTACTGTCACATTTATAAATTTTAAATTTTAATTCCTCTCACATATCCATACTGTTTCTCTCATATTATTTTTTGGTATACTTTGGCTTTTAAAGAATTTGTCCAGGCTGGGGACATAACTCAGAGGTCAAGTATTTGCTAAGCATGCACAAGGCCCTGGATTTGACACCCAGCACCACCAAAAAAAAAAAAAAAATCTATTTTAGCTAAGTTGCTATAATTATTAGAATAAAGTTTTCATAATACTACCTTATCATTTTTTAAATATGTGCATGAAGGTCCCTACTCTCATTCCTGATATTAGTCATTTCGTGTTCTCCCTCTTTTACTGTTATTTCAGATAGCTACGATATATCAGTTTTAGTTGCATTGATTTCCTCTACATTTTGTCCATTTTCTATTTCATTGATTTCTACTTTTATTTCTTTCCTTTTACTTTTTCTTTCTTTCATTTTTTTGGTGGTACTGGGGGTTCAATGAACCCAGACCTCAAGTATACCAGGCAAGTGTTCCACCACAGAGCTATATCCCAAGCCCATTTTCATTTTTTCATCTTGAGATCACAGTCTTGCTAAATTACCCAGGGTAGCCTTGAACTAGTGATCCTCCTGCCTCAGTCTCCCAAGTAACTGGGATTACAGACATACACCACCACACTTGGCCAACTAACAGGAAGCCCCAGCCAAATATGTGCCTTTGAATCTACCTGTCTATTCCCCTTGCATGCTCCTGGTCAAAGACTGAGCCCAGCAGGAGTTTTAAAGCCCATAACTAGCTTTCTCCAGCAGACAGCCCTGTTTGAAGGCTCCCCATCAGCTTGCTGGACACTGTCTTAGAGCTGTGCAGTTTGAGGCTCTTAGCATAGGACCCTTTCTCTCCCTCTCCCTCTCTCTCTCTCTCTCACACACACACACACACAGAGACACATGCCACACAAAAGTTCTGGACCTGCATCATGACAAGAAGGCTGTCTACTCCTGGGCCTCTTCCCTTTTCAACCTCCACAGGTGCTTCCCCAGTAAACCTCTTACATATCTAGACCCTTCTTGGTATCTATTTCTTAGAGGTATTAAACCAACACAGGTGGACTGTGTAGGGAGTTTGGGAACTGACCCACACTCTCTGGCTGATAAGGGACATCCTAACCTGAGTAGAACATGAGGCATGCACAGTCCCTGGCACAAGATGGTAGCCCATTACCTAAAGATTTCTCAAGTGATGTCCTGGAGAAGTGTCCTGCTGAAAGGGAACTCTCTTGCTAGACTGAGGTTTTAGGCATTTGAAAGACACAGACAAAACAATGCCTATAGGGACAGTGAAGTTGGCTCCTTATCACTACATCATATCCATACTTTACAGAAAGATAGGAGAAAATAAAAGCAGTTAACAAGTAGCTAAAGGTTAAATTTGGAATTTAGAAGGCACCAGCAGTGGTGGCGTATGCCTGTAATATCAGCAGCTTGGGAGGCTGAAGCAAAAGGATCGAAAGCAAGCTTCAGCAACTTAGAGAAGCTCTAAGCAACTCATTGAGACCCTCTGTCTCTAAATAAAACACAAAAAAGGGCTGGGGATGTGGCTCAGTGGTTAAGTGCCTGTAAGTTCAATCCCTGGTACAAAACACAGACTTGGAGTGGATGATTAGAGTTATAGAGCTCCAGAATACTGAAATGCTCAGCCATGGCAAGTGTGTTAAGGCCAGAGCCCTGACACCTACGATAGGAGGACCTGGGTGGATGACCCTCAGGACTCAGCTCTGCAGGTCCCTACATCCTCACAGCTTGCAGAATAGCCCATTCCTCTGTTATAAGAGCTGGCTGTCATTCATGCAGGGAGACTCTCAGAAGCGTCTTCCCCCAAGTAAAAGGGCTTCCCGCCTGAGCAATTGTCCCCATCCTCCCCTGGCTGCCCAGATAATAACCAATGTTAAATCCTAGAATAACCCAGCTGGGCCAGATAAAAGGGTGAAAGAAATTACATCTCGAAGAAGCTTTAGGAATTAGCTAACAAGTACTTGCAAGAGCCAGGGCACTAAGATGCTTGATCAAAGAGGCAGAAACATGAAGACTGGATAAGCAAGAATTTGCTGACTTGGGGCATGCACTAGGTCAGGAAAGGGAATTTAATACCCTGTCAAAGACCCTGTGAGATGAGGCAGCCTTGCTGCTAGAGTGGCTCCTAGTCGCCTGAGAAAAGTGAAGGTCTAGGCTATATCAAGTGAAAATGCCTGAGCCGCCTTGGCCAAAGGTAGGGAAAGGAATAAAAAGGAGGAGGGAAGTAGGCATGCTGGAGTGGCCTTATCACTTGAAGCCAAAATACCTATGAGATGATTATGTTCCACAGGAGGGCCCCTGAGGACACACCAATTTACCACAGTTATCAGAAATGCTCTGGTGAGAGGGTCAGCAGCATCACCAAGAAGTCCGGTGGTAGCTGGGCGCAGTGGCACATGCCTGTAATCCCAGCACTTTGGGAGGCTGAGATAGGAGAATTGCAAGTTCAAAGCCAGCCTCAGCAATGGCGAGGCACTAAGCAACTCAGTGAGACCTGGTCTCTAAATAAAAAAACACAAAATAGGGCTGGGGATGTGGTTCAGTGGTTGATTACTCCTGAGTTTAATCCCCAGTACCAAAAAAAAAAAAGAAGTCCAGTGGTGGCTCTCTCCTGCATGCCAGGACTGATGGTAGAAGAGGTGGTCACAGAGCCAGGCTCACTAACAGCCATGAATAAGGATGATTCCCATCTCCTGCTCCTCAGTAATAGAGGCCATGTGGAGGCACTCCACTGTAGCAGCAGGGGCTATAATTATCATTATGACCAGCCAGGTTGGAGGGGCAGTGAAATAAACCCAGTAGGCAGCGAATAGAGCGTGGCACTCCTAGTGGGGAAATAGGCAGGTAAGCAGTGAAGATGCTGCTGAATACCGGCACTCATAAGAATACAAGAATGAAGAAGCAGGAGGCTAAGGACAATTTCCCTAATCAAAAAAAATGACATGAACCCTTGTTTAGTTCAAAGCCTTTTGAGTTTCTGATATCTAAAACCCATTGAAGAAGTGACTTAGTTCCTAGGAGGAAGGACTCTGAATTGTGGCAGGAAATGCTTATTTAATCATTCTCCTCTTTCTTCTCCAAAGGAACCTATGGACATTTATTTAAGGGGATGTACAGTAGGAAAATTAATCTTCAGATTTATCTGGGAATGTTGGAAACAGGGTCTGTGTTGATACCAGAGACCCAAAGCATCTCCTCTATTACACCCAGAACTTACCGGAACCAGATAAGGAATGGAGTCGTGGCTAAAGTCCAGCATATGGTGAGTCTATTGGTTCTATGGATCTGCCCAGTGATCATCTCTGGTTCTCCAGTGTACAATTGGAACTGACGTACCTAGCAGTTGGATCTTCCCAACCACCACTACATTGGCTCCATAGCCTATGGGATGAGTCATAGTGAGAAGGCCAAGTACAAGCCTCTGAAACTGTCCTTTCCATGGTTGAGACAGTAAATCAAAAACAATATTTATTAGCCATGATACCAAAGCACAAGCAACAAAAGAAAAAGCAGATAAATTGATCAGCAAGTTAAAAAACTTTTGTGTTTCAAAGGACACTATCAATAAAGTAAAAAGACAGCTCATATAATGGGAGAAACTTTTTGCAAATCATATATCTGATAAGAGACTTGCATCTAGAATATATAAAGAACTCTGGCAATTCGATAATAAAAAGACAGCCCAACTATAAAATGGACAAAGAAATTTCCCAAAGAAGATATAAAACTGGTCAATAAGAACAAGAGAAGATGCTCAACACTGTCAGCCATCAGGGAAGTGCAAATGAAAAGACCACAATCAGATACTACTTCACACCCATGAGAAGAGCTGGAATCAAAAAGACAGATAATAACAAGCGTTGGCAAGGATGTGAAGAAGTCAGAACCTCGAATGTTGCTGGTGGAAAAATACAATGATACAGTCTCTATGGTAAAGTTTGGCAGTTCCTCAAGTAATGAGAAACAGGATTTACCATCTGATCCAGCAATTCTACTCTTAAGTATATACTCCAGGAAAATAAAAACATGCCCAAATGAAAACTTGTATATGAAGGTTCATGGCACCATCACTCATAATAGTCAAAAAGTGGAAGCAACCCAGATGTCCATCAACGGATACACACACACACAATTTAACCCATACAACATGTTATTCAGCAAAAAAAGAAATGTAATATTAACACATGCTACAACATGGTTCAGCCTTCAAAGGACTACATAGTGCATGACACCATTTATATGAAATATCCAGAACAGGCAAATCTATACAGTAACAGACAAATCTATAAAGTACACTGGCAGTTGCCTGGGGAGGGGAGCAGGTATTGGTGGGAAACGGGAAATGACAGTTAGTGGGTAGGGGTTTCTTTATGGGGTGATAAAATGTTCTAAAGTAGATTTTGGCGATATTTGCACAATCTAGTGACTATGTTAAAAACTATTGAATTGTACACTCTAAGTGGGTGAAGTTTATATGTTATATATGTATTACATCTTAACAAGGCTGTTTAAGAAACAACCAAAACAAGCAAAAATATTACAACCCAGTGGGATGCCAGAGATTAGCACTACCATTATATACCAAAACAATAAAAGTTTAGTTCTATAGTATGTTTATTTAATTTCCAGTCTGGTCTCTGCAGAAACCTGACAGACCCTGGGGAACAACTATACAAGCAAGCTCAACCAAGTAATAATCCCAATTGTCTGCCGATTCCTGGATACAATGAGTCCAGAGTGGTCTAGCAATAACCATAGACTGTGGTTCAACAGGACCCTGGCTGTGTTCCCAGATGTTCTCTTTCAGGGGCCTTGAACCTCTAACTCTACCTTTAGAGTCTAAAGCTACAAAAATTAGAAGCACAAAATCCTCCTAAGGGTCATTAGTAATAATAGTAGGTTGGGCCACTTGTCCTTTGTGCCTGGACCCATGTACACTTGGGGAAAAAAAAGCCTCATATTTAGACCTCTAATTTAAAGAATAAACTATATCCCAAAGAATGGTATCCTATATTTGCAGTGTTGCTCCAAACTGGTACTCCAGCTGTGTCTTTAGTCAGCCATTCCACTGCTCTATGAGGCTGCTTGCTTCTGCAGTATAATAGGGATATGACTAATAGAGACCCTATGATCAGAGGCTCTCCTATATCTCATTCTGTACCACTGGGTTCCCAGGAAGGATGACTTGTTGAGTGGATTTCCAATCCTATGGACCACACATTCTGACATTCCCAGTTATGTTGCCTTAAGTTCTGTTGACAGGAAAGGCAAACACACACCTAGAAGAGGAATCTATCCACATGTAGGAAAATAACTGGCCTTTTCAAAATGGAGGGAACCCTTTAGTGAACTTAAAGACTAGTTTAGAGTCATGAGAGTTAATAATCTGAGGTTTCATATCCTTATAAAATCTCTGTCTGGTTTTGGTATGAGGGTAATGCTGGTTTTCCTGAATGAATTAGGACATGTTCCTTCCTATTCTGTTATTTTTAAAAAAAATTTTTTTAGTTGTAGATGAACACAATATCTTTATTTTATTGGTTCATTTTTATGTGGTGCTGAGGATCAAACCCAGTGCCTCACACATATGAGGCAAGTGCTCTACTGCTGAGCTACAATCCCAGCCCCCTATTCTGGTTTTGGTAACGCACTGTGTGGAACTGAATTTGTTCCTTAAATGTGTGATAGAAGCCAGGCGTGGTGGTTCACACCTGTAATCCCAGAACTTTGGGAGGCTGAGACAGGAGAATTGAGAGTTCAAAGCCAGCCTCAGCAGCAGCAAGGTGCTAAGCAACTCAGTAAGACCCCTGTCTCTACATAAAACACAAAATAGGGCTGGGGATGTGGCTCAAGTGGTCAAGTACACCTGAGTTCAATCCCTGGTACCAAAAAAAAAAAAAAAATGTGTGTGTGAGAGAAATCAACAGAAGAACTATTTGGGCCTAAATTGTTCTTTGTTGGGAAGATTTTTAACTTTAAATTCAATTTCTTTAACACACACAGGACTATTTAGATTACCTACTTCTTCTAAGTAAGTTTTTCAAGCAGGTGTTTTTAATTGGTCCATTTCATTAGAGTATGAAATTTATAGGCGCAGAGTTGTTCATAGTATCCCTTATGATCCATTTGATGTCTGTAGGGTCTCCAATGATGCTACTTTCTAGTTTCTTAAGGTACAAGCTCAGATTAATTAAGGAACTTTCTTAAGTATTTAATGCTATATATATATCCCTCTAAGCACTCCATTATCTGCAACTTACACATTTTGGTTTTGTATTTTTATTTCATTCTGTTAAAATATTTTCTAATTTCCCTTGAAAATCCTTATCTGATCCATAGATTATTTAGGTTATTGTTTAACTTCCAAATACTTAGGAATTTTCTAGACAACTTTCTGTTATTGATTCCTACTTTAATTCCATTCATCAGAGACCATAATTTGCATGATTTCTAATCTTTAAACATCTTTCAGATATGGTTTTTGACCCAGATTACTCAGCTAACATACCATGCACACTTGAAAACACTATGTATTGGCTATTATTAGATCAAGAGTCTATTGATATCAATTAGGTAAAACTGATAGTGTTATTAGAACTTGTATTTCTTTGCTGAATTATTGCAGTCTACTTGTTTTACCAATTATTAAGAGAAGAGTTTTGAATTCTCCAAGTATAATAATATATTTGTCTATTTCTTTTTTTAGTCCTATCATTTATTGCTTTGGTTATTTTGAAGCTTTGTTGTTAGGTACATATACAGATTTTTTTTTGATGGAGTGACCCTTATTATCATTATATAATGTCCCTCTTTATTCTTGGTAATTTTCCTTATTCTTCAGTCTTCTCTGTCCAACATCAATATAGCTACTTCAGTTTCTTTTGATTAACTTTTGCATGGTATGTATTTTTGGCATCATTTTAACTTCAACCTATTTCATTTTATCTAAGTTTTTTCTTTTTTTCAAGTTTTTATGAAATTGACAAATATAAATCATACATACTCAGGTGTACAAGATTTGACATGTCTAAACTTTGTAAATTAATAACACAAACTAATACATCTATTATCACACAGTTAACCATTTTGTATATGTGTGTGTGCATGTGTGGGTGTAATGAGAATACTTAAAATCTACTCTCAGGGCTAGGGTTGTGGCTCAGTGACAGAGTGTGTGTGTATGTGCACATGTGTGGGTGTAATGAGAATACTCAAAATCTATTCTCAGGGCCTAGCATGTGTGAGGCACTGGGTTTGACTCTCAGCACCACATATAAATAAATAAAAAATAAAGGTCCATCAACAACTAAAAAGAAAATATTAAAAAAAATCTACTCTCAGTAAATTTCAAGAAAACAACACAGAATTATAACTATCATGCCCATCGGTACATTAGATTCTCCAAAACTTTTTCATCTTATAAGTGAAAACATCTGTCCTTTGACTAACATCTCTTCATTTCCCTTACCCCTCCAGCTTCACAGTTATAGCATCAAGTTAAGCCCAATACCCTATTACAGCATCATGGCTAAAATTGGAAGTATCTGTGCTTTTTTATTTATTTATTTTAATGACTTTTGAAAAAACAGCAATAGCCGTTTAATAAAATAAATACCTCTTTAATATAATAAATAATAAAAAGATGCCCATGTTTAATGGAGACATGCTAGATGTATTCCCATTAAAATTGGGAACAAGACAAATATTCATCCATCATTATAACTAAACAGTATTCAACATGGGCAAAGAGAAAAGATATACAAAGAGAATTTTAGTACATTAAAAATGCATATATTTGAGTAAAATAATAATAAAATAATAAGTAAATAAGCAAAATAACAATAAAAGTGCAAATAAATAAATCACTCAACCACTTGGGAGGAATTTTAAAATTCTCTCCCATGAAGTATATGTGCCAGAAAGGTGATCAAAACCAGACATTGGGTTGGAGTTGTGGCTCAGTGGTAGAGTGCTTGCCTAGCATGTGTGAAGCACTGGGTTGGATTCTCAGCACCATATATAAATAAATAAAGGTCCACTGACAACTAAAAAAATATTTAAAAAAAACCAGACATTATCAAATCTGGAATTTATTCTGATCAATGAGTAAAACAAATTTAGTTTCATTTTCCTCCACACGGCTATCCAATTGGGTCTATACCATTTCTTCAAGAATCAAAAAATTCCAGACTGATTTAAAATGCTATTTTTATGTTGAACTAAGAGCAGGAGAGATCTTTCTCTAAACAAAAGACAAACAAAAATGGAAGCAACCTTAGTGCTGTTGGCTGGATCTGCAGTAGCAGTGTCTCTGCCTCTACTTCCATTCTAATTCACTTTATTAAAGCTGAACAAGAAGAAAGGGGGGTGGGGCGCGCCTTCAAATGCCAAATACAGATGAGTGGCTTCTGTTTTCCTGACTGAAATCAATTGTGGTACCATGGAAGACTCCAGAGAGGCTAGAGTTTCAGCAATGGTCAGCTTTGCCAAATGCACCAAAGCCTGAGTAAAATGGGATTTAACTGAACCTGGAAACATGAGTCACTGGTGAATTGAAGGTGTCAGATAGATCAGAGTGGGTTAAAAGTGTACTGGAGAAGCAGAAATGAAAACAGCAAACAAGTCTTTCAAGAATGCTGGTCATTCAGGTGAACAGAGAAATGAGCCAACAGCTAAGGTGAAAAATGGGGTCATGGAAGAGCATTTTGAAGATGATCCAGTGGGAACAATCCAGTAGTGAGGAAGAGATGACTGCTATTCAGCTCTATCACTGCTGGGATGGCACTGGTTCTGGCAACAGTAAGGACTCTGATAACTAGAGGCAATGAGACAGTGTCAGCTTCAGGGCCCTCCCAACAAACCTGAAAAAACTGCTGATTGGAGTGTTTGCCCCAATGGTTTAGGGATGCAGGGGAAGTAAGAAGGCAGCAACGTCCAGGAGGGATAGATAAGAAGAAATACATCGACTTAATGATAATTCCTCATTAGCTCTTGCCTGGATCAGTCGATTTAATAAATGACTGGGGAGATCCAAATATTAAATCATCTTGAGAGAAAATATTAAAATATGATAAATTAGAACAAGACTATCATAAGTCTCTAAATCTGTTTTAATAGAATAAGAACTCCAGTTTTACAATATTCTTCACAACTCCTCCCACCATTTCCTTATATTTTTGTTTTTCCTGAGATAAATAGTTCCAGGAAACCTAATTTTAACTTTAAAAATTTTTTTTTAGGGCTGGGGATGTAGCTCAGTGGTAGAACACTTGCTCTAGACCCTGGGCTCAATCTCCAGTACTGAAAAAAAAATTAAAACTCTAGGTAAATTCTAAGATATATCTTAGGATAATATAAATGAGTACTTACAATTCTAATCTATGGAGGAAAAAAAAATTTTTTTTCTTTCAATAGAACACATAAGAAAAATGCAATTATGTCATTTGCAGGAAAATGAATGGAACTTGAGACCATTATGTTAAGGAAAATAAGCCAAACTCAGAAGGTCAAGGGTCATATGTTTTCTCTTGTATGTGGAAGCTAGGGAGAAAAAAGGAAAAGAAAGGTGGGAGCAGATAACTAATGAAAATCAAAAGGAGATCAGTAGAGGAAAGAGTCTTGGAGGTGGGAGGAAGGAAAGCAGGGGGAAGTGCTGGGGATTGATATTGGCCAAATTATATTGTTATATTGTGTGCATATATGAATATGTAACAACAAATGTCATCAACATGTACAACTATAATATACCAATATAAAATGTGGAAAGAGAAAAAATACTAAAATACATACTTACTCTGAATAGTATTTCTTCATTCCACTTTGGATTCAAAGACTAGAAGATAATAAATATAGTATAACTATTTTTTTATATTTTTTCATATAAAAATAAAACAAAGTTCATTAAAAACATTTTAAAATACCACTAAATCTAACCTTTTTAATGGTTTTCGTTTGCACACTTGCAAAAACTCCATTCACTGGATCATATAATGTCACTCTCACATAAGGATCACTGTTGAAATTAAAAAAAAAAAAGAAAAAAGCTTTAATTGCTGCTTAGCCCATCCTCAGATTACCCAAACTATCAGAGTCATAGTTTTGTTTGCTAACAATTTTGACAATTATTTCCTATACTTAGAAGTCAGAGTTCCATACATAGGGTAAACAATTATAGTTACATCTTGTTAAGAAGCTTAAGAGCGGGGTGTGGTGGCACATGCCTATAATCCCAGCACTTTGGAAGGCTGAGACAGGAGAATCGAGTTCAAAGCCAGCCTCAGCAATGGCGAGGCGCTAAGCAACTCAGTGAGACTCTGTCTCTACAAAAAACACAGAATAGGGCTGGGGATGTGGCTCAGTGGTCCAGTACCCCTGAGTTCAATCCCTGGTATAAAAAAAAGGAAGCTTAAGGACCATGTTAGTAACATAGACAAAGAATTAGAAAACTTTTTAATCAGAGGTCTAATGATTTATAAACTCTTTAGATTTTTGAAATTTTGTTTGATTTTTATTATATTCCCTTTTCTTTTGGGTTAAGATCGTTAATTTACATACTCATTCCCTAAAATATTGCCCCAGGACCTGCTCTCTGTTTTCCCTTTCCAATCTCATCTGTAGTTTTTACCTCTAACTATATACTATCAAATATAAATATAAAATGTATATAAATCATCAATTTCATCACCCAGCTAGACATTTCCACCTGGATAGTCTACTGTCTGCTTAAGAGTTTTGCCATTTTTAATTGGCTTTTGTATTATGTTACTATTGAACTGTAAGTTATTTATATACTGTGGATTAAAGTCTTTGTCAGATATATGCTTCATTTTTGTTGTGGCTAGAACATTTAACATGAGATCTAGCCTCAGATTTTTAAGTGCACAACATATTACTGTTGACACAATGTGGCACAGTGTGGCACAGCAGATCCCTAGAGCTTATTCATCTTGCTTGACCAGAGCTTTACGTCAGTTAATTAATAAGCCCATATCTACCTCCCTGCAGCCCCTGACAACTATTACTCCACTCTTGGATCTGATAAAGTTCACTATTTTTGATATCTGATGTAAGTGGAATCAGGCAGTACTTGTCTTTCTGCAACAGGTTTATTTCACTTAGCATACTATAACTAACTCTGGTACCTTGGTTTTGTATCTTGCAGCCATGCTAAATTAACTTATTAGTTGTTCGAGGTTTGTTTTGTTTTGTTTTGTTGGTACCAGGAATTGAACTGAGGGGCATTCAACCACTGAACCACATCTCCAGCCCTATTTTGTATTTCATTTAGAGACAGAGACTCACTGAGTTGCTTAGCACCTCACTTTTGCTGAGGTTGGCTTTGAACTCGTGATCCTCCTGCCTCAGCCTCCTGAGTCACTGGGATTACAGGTGTGAGACACCACACCCTGCTCCTTACATCTTGTTTGTACATTTCTTGGGTTTTTCTGCAGGCACAATTGTGTTGTCTACACATAAACATAATTTTACTTCTTTCTTTTCCACATGTATTCCTTTATCTTTTTTTTCTTGCCACATTACATAGCTAGGACATTAGTGCAGTGTTGAACAGTGAGAGCAGACAACTTCCTTATTCCTGAGTTTAAGTAGAAAACATTCAGACTGTTACCAGTACGTATGGTGTTACATATTGGCAAAAGGGCAAAAGGGTCTAAGCTAGCTCCCTTTAACCTTTTTATAAGGTACTATTCCACTCATAAAGGCAGACCCTTCATGACTTAATCACTTCCCAAGAGGCCCCTCTTCTTGAGAGCATCACAATGGGGGTTAAGCCTCAACATGACAGGTGACGGGGGGCTGGGGGGCAAACACATTCAAACCATAGCACTACATCTCACAAATTGTGATACTGCTGTATTGTCATTTGAAGTTCAGAATGTTTTCTAATGTCTCTTGGAACTTCCTTAATCTACAGTTTAGGCGTGTGCTGCTTCACTTATATTTGTGGGTTTTCTAGATCTTAATGTTATTGATTTCTAATTTAATACCATTGTTATCAGAGAACATCCTCTATATGTTCAATCTTTTCAAAACTTCTGAGTCTTGTTCTATGGCCCACATGCGGTCTACATTGGAGAATGTACCATGTGCACTTGAAAAGAATGTGTATTCTGCAGTTTTTGATTTATTGTTTTATGGTCTAGCATGCTATGCCACACAGATTCTAGGGTAGCTCTATTATCCCCAATTCCTAAGGTTCATACCCTTCTGTGTACCCCTCCTCTTAAATGAAAGAATCTGTAGATTCTAACCAATAGATTATGGTGAAGGTGATGAAATATATGTGATTATACTACAGAAACTGTACCCCATCCTGCTGGAACACACTCCTTTTCTGGCTGTGAAGAAAGCTGTCAGCATGTGAGCTGCCCAAGGAAGGACAAAGCAGAAAGCTGAGGGTGGCCTCCATCTAGAAACTGAAGCTCTTAGACTGGAACTGAATGCTGCCAGCAACCACATAAGCTTGGAAATGGACCCTTCGCCAAGCAATCTCCAGACAGTACAGCCCTGGCCAGTACTTTCACTGCAGTTATGGTGGATTCCTACAATTTTATGTTGCCTTGGCATCCACTTTAAATATATGATGAAATTTCTCATACTAGAAACAGGGCTTAGTTACCTTTGATACAGTTTCCAGTTTCCAACCTCCTTTCAGTTCCTTATTGTGACTGTGATATCTGCCTTATACAACAGCCTCCTGGTGGCTACCCCATCATGGGACAGTTAGATACAGTCTACTTGAGTTGCCCCACTGACCTATACCTCATTTGGACTGTGCAGATATGACATTGCGGCCACCTCTTATTCACAGCAGGATGCCACAGAACTCATGATAATTTGTTCTAAACTTCATTTAGAACTCCCTGAAGAAAATGCACTTGGGTTACACTCTGGACCCCAATAAAGGGCTTAGTCCATAGCTCTCTCTCCTGCCCCAACCCATTGCTGAGTGTGCACGTCCTCTATGGCTCCCAATTCCTGTTTGCCCTGAGAAGTGTGTTGCCCTCTTGTAACAAACTGTTTCTGTTATTCCATGTGGTTTTCTTAAGTTGCTTCCTCTGTATCTCATCTGATTGATGCACCTGAACCTAACTTCTTTCCTAGGCAGTGCTCTCCTACAGAGTGGCTATCTTGGAAGGAATAAATGACACAGAGTCACAGAGGCATCTGCCAAGTTATGCAAGTTTCCTGTGAGAGGCACAATGGTCATGCATTAGACACTTAGACCAGGATACAGAAAAACCAGGTCAGGCACACTGTGGAATACCTATGGCCAAATCCCTGGAGGGCCATGACTGCAGGGCTAAAGTTTATAGACACTCGCGAGAGAGATCTTATGACCTACTGAGAAAAAAAATCTATCACAGTCACTGTGTAAAACTCTAAAGCAGTGGATCCAGCTAAATAACACAGGGGCTTCTGACCCACAGAAACTGAGAGAGAATAAATGTGTGTTCTTTTAAGCCATTAAGTTTGGTAATATTGTTATACAATGATAAATACTATTCGTATGGTCTATGCCTGTGAATGTACATTGTACAATTGAAAAGAATACCTATTTTGCAGTTGTTAAGAACAGTGTTTTTTAGCCCAAAGTTACTAACAATATTGTTCAAATTTATATTTTGTTGATTTAAAAAATCAATTTTGGGGGGCTGTGGTTGTAACTCAGTGGTAGAGCAGTTGCCTAGCACATGTGAGGCACCACATAAAAATAAATAAATAAAATGAAGGTATCGTGTCCATCTACAACAAAGAATTTTTTTTAAAAAATTTCTGAGAGGTGTTAATATCTTTACCCATGATTGTGGAAATTTTCATTTTCCCCTTTATTTCTGTCAAATTCTGATTCATATATTTTCAAGTTCTGTTAATAAGAGCATACACATTTAGGCAGGTATTCTGGATGATTTTATTTTTTATCACTATGATATGTGTGGAAATGGTTTTTGTGTTGAAATCTATTTTATCAGATTATGATGTATTCATTTCAGTCCTTTTATCTTGTCCTTTGTATAACATATCTTTTTTCATCCATTTCCTTTCCATTTAGCTGCATCTTTTACTTTAAGTGCATCTCTCATCAACAGTATATAGTTGGGTCTTGTTTTTTAATTTATTGTAACAACCTCTGCCTTGTATTTATCTTAATCCATCAATGTTTAATGTAATTATTAATATTGTTTGATTTAGGTCTACAAATTCATTATTTGGTTTTCACTGCCTTCTTTTTAAAAATTTGATCATTTGTTCTTTTCTGGCTTTTTTATTTTTTTTTCAAGAATTTCATTTTAAAATATCCATTTAAAAATTTATAATTACTTTGTGCTGTTCTAAATGCTTTATCTAGATATTATAATATATATCCTTAATTTCTAATTTTATTTACATTCATGTGGTATCATTCTACCAAATAGTCCATCTCTCTCTCTCTCTGACACACACACACACACAACTTGTCCTTTATGCCACAGTCATTATAGGTGTTCCATTTACTTATAATATAAATCCATAAGACAAGGTTACAAGTTGTGTTTTAAACAGGTGTATGCTTTATTTTTAAAAGATAAAGGAAAAAGCAAAATGTCTTTGTATATTCTCAGATATTTACATATTTTTGATATTTTTGATATTCTTTATCTCTTTCTGAGTTTCCATCTGGTATCAACCTCTTCAGCTGGAACAATGCCAATGATTTTTATAGGGCACTGCCAATGACAAACTCTCATTGTTTTTTTTTTTTTTTTTTCTAAAACTGTTGTTATTTTGTCATCAGCCTTGGAGGATATGTTCACTAATACAGAATTCTGGATTGACAGTTGTTATTCTATCGTTCCATTTTCTGCTGGCCTCCACAGTTTCTGATGAGAGGTCAGTCCTTAACTGAATTGTAGTTCCTCTGTATATAATGTGTCATTTTTTTCTGTTAGGATTTTTTTCTTTATATTTGGCTTTCAATAGCTTGACTTTTATGTACTTCAGTGTGCTTTTTATGTGTTCATCCTACTTGGTGTTTTTATATAAATTTATGTATTGCATCAAATTTGGAAAAAAATTGGCCGTTATTTCTTCAGGTATGTTTTGTCTCATTCCTTATCTCTCATCTCTCTGGGACTAGAATTCTATGTATGTCAGATTGCTTGATACTACCTAACAAATCCCCGAGGCTCTGTTCATTTCTCCCCCCAATCTTTTTCTCTTTTCTTCAAACCAGGTAATAATTTCTATTGATCATTTGGCTGAGTTTTTTGTTTGTTTGTTTGTTTATTTGTTTGTTTTGGTACCATGGATTGAACTCAGGGGTACTCAACCATTGAGCCACATCCCCAGCCCTATTTTGTGTTTTATGTAGAGACAGGGTCTCACTGAGTTGCTTAGCGCCTTGCCACTGCTGAGGCTGGCTTTGAACTCGCTATTCTCCTGTCTCAGCCTTATGAGACACAGGCTTGCGCCACTGTGCCCGGCTAGAATTTTCATTTTTAATGGTTTCTCTTTCATTTCTGAATTTTCTATCTTTTGATTTTTTTATAAGCATATTTTCTTTTTTCTACAGATATGTGTTCCATTTTCCTGGTTCTTTATAAATCAGGTAATTTTAGAATATATCCTGGACATTATAAATGTCAAGTTAGAGAGATTTTGGATTCTGCTCTCTTCCTGATGATTTGTTTGTTTGCTTGCTGTTTTTTGTTGTTTTTTTTTAAAAAATATATATATATTTTAGTTGTCAATGGACCTTTACTTTGTTTATTTATATTCAGTGCTGAGAATCAAACCCAGTGTCTCGTACATGCTAGGCAAGTGCTCTACTACTGAGCTACAACCCCAGCCTCTGTTTGCTTATTTTATTTTATCATGTGATCAATTATCTTGTTAGGACAAGGGCCACTAACCTCTTTCTTGGGCAATAACTCTGATCTCTCTTCAGATCTTCTGTTATTAGCTGAATTTCTGAGCTCTCCAGCTCTTTCCCTGATAGAATCTTTACCACTGCCATGTTTTCTTTAGATTAGACCTGCTGGCTTCCCAGGCCATAAAGACTATAATTTTCCGGGTTCTGATTCTACCTGGCCTCAGACTAATGTGTAACATTGTGAACTCAATATAATCCTCTTCCTTCAAGTACAGGCTCCCACCAGAAACTGCCTGCTCTATTCACTCTACATTGTGATCATGTTGCTACTTTTTATATCATGTCTAGAATTTATGGTTGTTATCCCCTAAAGGATTTATAAGATTAGAATTTTACAGATTTCTAAAGGCAGAATTCAATAATGAACCTGATAACTACCACGATGATTTATGCTTTTGCCTAATTCCATAAATTCAGTAATTCATATAAGAAGAGATTGACTAAACCACCAAAATCAGAAATACTCACTTTGCATAACAATTTACTAATGATATTATTCAATTTTTCTCTTAGCCAAAATTTAGGAAAAAATTAACAAATGAAAAGTTTTAAAATTCCGACCCAATTGAGTCTACTTACCTAGCTCCCAAAATATCCTTCTTGGCAAGGCCTATTCCAGCTATGACTTTTACCCTCACAATTCGTGAATTTTCCTAAAATACAAGAATTTCTATTTTATTTTCATGCATTTGTAACTCAACTACAACACAAGCAATTAGGATATTGAAATTAATGGGAGGACTCTTTTTCAAGATTAATTTGACTAAAAGCTACATATCACATAAAATTAAATTATTTGAGGGTGACTTGATTATGTATAAAGCAAAGCCAAAAAACTAAACTCAAATTATCACATTAAATAAAAATCTACCAATATTTCAAAGAGAATCTAAAGCTAGCTACAATATGTAAGAACTAATATACATTTGTCATTGTTGCTGTGTACATAACACAAAATCATAACTACTTAGAAAAGGTAATTATTTGAAAAATCCCATTCAATAGACTATAGAATACTATAATGGATTGATACCGTAAAGTACCAAACACTAAATAGCTTGACTATCATAATGGTATTAAGGTCTCATATAAGAATATCCTAGTTTAAGAGATTTATATTGACATACTTAGGATTAAATGCCATAAAGTTTGCAACTTACTCTCAATTGACTTAATGTAATTGGTAAATGTGTCCATGTGTCTATGTACATGGAAATAAAGGGAAATGAAAACAATGTATCAAGTTGTAGATCTAGTTTGTAGATATACAAATATACTATTCTGTCTTATAAATTTAAAATTGTTCAAAATAACAAGGATAAGAAAACATTATAAAACAAAATGCACATTTACAAATTCCCAAGTAAATAAAACTGCTAGACACAGAAATAAAATAAGAAATGTAAGAAATTCTACAGATAAAATTATAAAATAAATTCAAAAACATAAAAAAGACAAATGGAGAAATTCATTGTGGTTATGGATAGAAATGGTTAATATTAACTCATGTATTTTCTTTAAAGAAATTCACAAATTAAACACAAATCCTCCCACCCCCTTAATTTATTCAGGGATCTTAACAAATGATTCTTAAATTCATAAAGACTAAAAATGTATGAAGAGGTTAACAATAATATTCAATCACTATCTTATACTATCTATAAAAGCAACTTCCAGATAAAGTCTAAAAGCAAAAAGAAAGCCTTAAAAAACTTCCTAAGAAATTTCAGGATATTTCTATCACATTTAAATAGGAAAGGATTAAATTCACAAACTCAAATAAGAAAAACTGTTAGATTTCACTCACAACATTAAATTTATATCCATTTTGCATAAGAAAAGATGCCTTTAAGCAAAAAACCAAACAAATGAAAACCCTGAAAACTGAGGGGACATACAGGAGAGATATATCTAAAATATGTATCATTAAGACATATGATTATCTACAATATGTAAAAAATTCCTAAAAATCAATGAGTAAAATATAACTGCCCTAATACAAGAAATCATAGAGACAGTAAGTAAATGAAAATATACTTCATCTCACCAATAATCCCACCATTGGTGGGAGTGTAAATTTGTGAAACATTTTGAAGAGATATTTCACAATATCTACTAAAGTCCTAAATCAATATCATGAACTCCACTTTTAGATGTATCCTCTAAATAAACTTTTACTTATGTACACAAAGACATAAAAACAACTGCATTACAGTAGTATTTCTGCAGATCTTCTAATATAAAACATTGTAGCACAAAAAATAAAAACTAATTGATTCTATTCTAAAATTATTCTCTTGGCAAGTAGCAAAGCCTATTCCTCTCTCAGGGAGAGTGAAAGAAAAGATACATATCATATTTACTTTAACCTTCTTCCATTTCTATAGACTTAATACTCATGCTACTTCTTAGGGGGTTTCACTAAATAAATATTATAATTCACATATTCTACTAACTCCAAAACCCAAATGATAAATTAAGATAATGCAAAAAAATTGACTAGAGATACTAGCTTAAATATAATTTCCCCAAATAAAATTAAATATATAGCTGATATCAGAAATAAAGACAGAATTGAAAATCAAAAAGGAAAACAAAAAAGTTGACATTTCAATTTTCTAAGGGGATTATTTCCTAACATCTGAAGACAGGTCCTGACTACTCTCTTATTTTTCTGGCAGATCACTGAATAAAAAGGCCATATTTATTTACTGAAATATTCCCTTGGTTCTATAGCCAAATTATCACCGCATTAGTTGACTGGGAAGTGACTGAATTACATTAAACAGGTATCAATCTCCAAGACTTAATTCTGAACATTAAAAATCTTTTCTATGATGACTTAATTAAAGAGTAAAATTTTTTTCCAGTGGTAAAGTGTACTCAAAAGTGATAATGTTAATGATCTTTTCTGTGTTTATAACTTGCATATGACCTTCACAGAGGTAATTATCATATCTCTCTAAAAAGATTAATCCATATTTCTGGAGTTCCTGGTATTAAAAGCTATTCGTGCTGGGCATGGTGGCTCACACCTGTAATTCCAGTTACTCAGGAGGCTGAGGCAGGAGGATCCCATATTCAAGCCCAGCCTGGGCAATTTAGTAAAGTTCTGTCTCAAAAACAAACAAAAAAGGGCTAGGATTATAGCTCAGTGGTAGAGTGCTGGCCTTGCATGTGGGAGGCAGTGGGTTTGATCCTTAGCACCACATAAAAATAAATAAATAAAATAAAGATATTTGTGTCCATCTACAACTAAAAAAAAATTAAAACAAACAAAAAAGCTGGGCACAGTGGGCACGCCTGTAATCCCAGTGGCTCGGAAGGCGGAGGCAGGAAGATCACTAGTTCAAAGCCAGCTTCAGCAACTTAGGGAGGCTCTCAGCGACTCAATGAGACTGTCTCTAAATAAAATACAAAAATGGCTGGGGATGTGACTCCTCAGTGATTAAGCACCCTGGGTTCAATCCTTGGCACACCCCCTTGCAAAACAAACAAACAAACAAAAATACAAAACTATCTATGTAGCCTCGACTGAAATGTTCCCCCACCTCTAGAGAAAATGCAACAAGCATTAATTTAAAACAATTCTGGAGGATTATAAATTACTAGCAGTCACTGACATTTAATTTTTAAACTTTCTGCTTGCAATTCTCACTCCAAAAATTAAAACTAGTTACTTATTTAAATGTTTTGGTTAATTGAAGCTATGGTGAGTGAAAGAATTTCATAAAATTAAACTAAAAATGCTACTTTATTTTCATATTTGCATTCATTTTACCTTCATATTATAACTTTATAATAGAAAGTGAAACTGGTAAAGTAGTTATCAGAGGTCATAAACTCTCACATCATTTTTGAAAATGAAGGAGAAAACATAAATGCTGCAACTGGAGTTGAAACTCTTCGATAGTTTTATGATACTAAGAGTGCTATTAACAGAAATCTGGATAGCACTCAAATGAATAAACAGGAAATAAAAATTAAAGATTATTATTTTAATTAAAACAAGGATGGGAATATTATTCTCAAATAGAGCAGGGCTCCTCACTAAAGCCTAAATTTATCCTCTCCGACTCATAAGTAAAGGGAGTTTGATTAATTTTTAAAGTAAAATGAAGTTGCAACCTACAGGCAAAGATGTGGGTGTTTTCATGATGAGGAGAACCAAACAGGCAATGTGGGGTGATGTGTTATCTATGCAGATGGCGTCAGTAATTCAAGGCAGCTGTCTAGGGCTGAGATTTTTACCATAATTCATGAACAGATCTATTAGGTACCCTTAATCTCCTGCCAATCCTCCAAAATAGGAAAAGGAAATGCAGAATTTCAGATCCTTCCATCTCTCATAAATGTTGGAGAATTTATCTTTTGTTACTCTCTTCTTTCTTTTCTCAATCTTCTGTTGTCCCCCAACCTGACAAAACAACTTTAAAAATATCTGTATCTATATATTTTATGTATTTAGATTTTTTTGTAACGCTGTTTATTTAGTTTTTATAAAGCCAAGTTCTCTTACTCTTCTCTGTTAAAGTTCTATATCATCTGAGCAGAATGCTTTAAAGCCATTTAAATCAGGATTACTTGGCAGAGAATAATTGTATGTTAATGGAGGGTGGATGGGGATGCTGTATCTCTAACTCCAAAATGTATAGATGGATAAAGGTTAGGAGGAAATATGCAATGATGAACACAACTGTTAAAGTAATAAGATCATGAAAATTTGTTTTATTTCCTAAATCTTTTATAAATTTTACATTATACTTTTTAAAAAACAGTTATTTATTTATTTTTGTATGGTGCTGAGGATTGAACCCAGTGCCTCACATGTGCAAGGCAAGCGCTCCACCACTGAGCTACAACCCTAGCCCACATTTTTTTTCTAAAAAAAAAGTTTTGTTCTTTTCTCAAAGCTCAAATAATATCTTCCTTAAAAGCCGTCATAGTTGAAATTACTTTTCTCAAAGTCAGAGGCTCATTCACATAACATTTACCACATACTATCTTGTATCTGAATTAATACATTTTATGATTTTTTCCACTATAAAAACTATGAAAGGGGGCTGGCATGGTGGCACATGGCCATAATCCCAGTGAACTGGGTGGCCAAGGCAGGAGGATTGAAAGTTCAAGGTCAGCCTCAACAATTCAGTGAGACCTTCAACAAAAATAAATAAAAATAAGAAAGGGTTAAGGATGGAGCTCAGTGGTAGGTACCCCATGGGTTCCATACCTAGTCCCCCCTCACACACACAAAAAAGTCAAAAAACTGAGATTTCAAAGCCTAAGAATCTTTTTATTATCTTTCTATCTTCTAATGAATCCAGCAGGATACAGAGCAAATACCGAGGTCTGACAAACTCTGGACTGACACCACCTTTCTACAGGAGCTGAAAGTAGGAATAAAGCACCTTACTGAAAGCAAAGAAGTTTGCCCTTTTCATCCCCATCCCCACCTTCGAATCTGGGTCCAAGAACACCGGCTGCCAGATCAGTACCCACCAATCAGGAGATAGTAAGATTCCTCGCTGGGAAGACTGACTGACCAAGGGAAAGATACACTATAAATACCAATACGTGAGAATTCCACAATGAAATGGTAGGGCTGGAGGATCCTATTGTAAGATCTCTCAACAGTACCTACCACTCATATAGAGGATGTATGCCACCCAATGAGGGTAATAAGTTAGGAAAAAAGAAGATAAGAGATTAAGGAAATAGTGGATTCAAAAGAGTAAAGAGATGAACAGAAGTCCCACAATGATGGCAAATGGAAGCCCACAGATGATGGTTATACAGCATTCCAAGAGGCTAAGGAATGGGTATAGCATTTTATATGTATGTTCATTTCATATATATATCTTTCACTTTTTTTTTTTTCTTCTTGGTACTGGGGACTGAACTCAAGGGTACTCAACCACTGAGCCACATCCCCAGCCCTATTTTGTGTTTTATGTAGAGACAGGGTCTCACTGAGTTGCTTAGTGCCTCGCCACTGCTGAGGCTGGCTTTAAACTCACAATTCTCCTGTCTCAGCCTCCCAATATATATCTTTTATATATATCTTTTTGTATATATATTTTTTTACTGCTCTAAGTGCTTTTAAAGCTCTGACAGCTTGCAATTAAATTTGTGGTAAGGGCTGGGGTTGTGGCTCAGTGGTAGAGCGCTTGCCTAGCATGTGTGAGGCACTGGGTTCAATTCTCAGCACCACATATGAATAAATGAATAAAATAAAGGTCCACTGACAACTAAAAAAATTTTTTTTTAATTGTGATAAGAGTACAGAAAACTAAAGCAAACAAAAAATTTGCAATAGATAACTAAAAACATGGTACAATGATTCAATGTGAATTATATTGTATATAGTATGACCATGTAAACACTGAATATCTATTTAAGAATGAGCTGAGAGGGAGGAATATAAATATTTTTTGAACAACATATGCTATATAATATATGATGCCCATATTTTCCAAACTAAAAATCAGAACCTATAGATTGATAGAAGTTTTCTACCTCTTTTGTATAAATTTATTCAAAATCATTTACAAATATATAAAAGGTATTACTAGGAAATAAAATCGATAAAGTCAGAACTGTCTTAAAATCTGGAATATATGATTGCTATATATTTGTTATGCATAAGTTAAAACTGTTCAGGAGTTTCTGATGGTAACAATCATGATAAAAACCAATATCCAGAACCCTTAGATTGAAAAGAGAACAGTGGTTCTCCAACTGTATTCCCTGGACCAATAGTATGAACATCACATGGGAATGTATTGCAGATGCAATTTTTAGGCCTTGAACCTACTGAATTAGATACTCGTAGGTAGTCTGTGTTTTTAACAAACTCTCCAGGTGATTCTGATGGACACTAAAATTAAGAACCATAGGTAAAGCCAGGTGCAATGCAATTGTCTCACTCTCAAAACAGAATGAGCAATAACCAGCATCAAAGACTGTAATATATGCTGGGCATGGTGGTTCATGCCTGTAATTCTAAAGGCTCAAGAAGCTGAGGCAGGAGTATAGCAAGTTCAAAGCCAGCCTCAGCTACTTGTCGAGGTCCTAATACCCTGTCTCAAAATAAAAAATAAAAAGAGCTGTGGTAAAGCACCCCTGGGTTCAATTCCTGGTACCAAAAACAAATAAGCAAAAAAACCATAGGCATACAGCATACAACATACAGCATGGATATAAGAAAGGAAAGTGCTCTCATTAATGTAGTTACATTTAGAATAATAAACTTTGTTCAGTTAGTACTATGGAATTTCAAAGAACAGCTCATCATTACTTTATATCTTAACACTACTTTTAAATGTGAATGCACCATATCTGTTGGTTTACAAATAGAAATCTCTGGAAGGATCCACATGAAGCTGATAACATTGGTTACTAGAAGGCTAGGACATTCAGATAGATGGAAAGCTTTGGCAGAAACTTTAAATGTTACTGAAATAATATAGACTAGAACATTCCTTTATCATTGATGGGTTTACACTGGTACATTCGCTATGGAAAACCATTTGATAGCTTTTTATAAAGTCAAACATTTCCTACTCTATGACCCAGAAATTCTATCTTTAGGTATTTACACAAGAGAATGAAAACATATATTCATAAAAAAGATTTGTAGATGTTCACAGTGGGTTTGTTCATAATAGCCAAAAGCTGGAAACAATCAAAGTGTCCATCAAAGGAGAATGAATAAACATCTGGTTTACACACAGGAATAGTGCTCAGCAAGGAACAGTACTGAGCAATAAAAGAAATGAGCTGAGGATACAACCACGTGGGTGACTCTCAAACACATGTTAAAAAAGAAACAAGACCTATAAGAATAACAAGGTACAATGCCAATCATAGGAAGTTCCAGAACAGCTAAAAGTAATCTATGGTTATGGGAGTTGCCTATGGAGAGTGGAGAAGAGGAGTGGACTGGAAGAGAACCCAACAGAGCATTCCAGAGACACGGAAATATTCTATATCTTAATCAAGTTGCTGGCTATGCATGCTATTGAAAATCATCAAATTGTACATTTAAAATCTGTGCATTTCACTGTTTGTGAGATTTACTCCTCCCTCCCTTGATCCCCCCACACAATGAAGGAGGCCAAAATAAAGAGATTCTTAAAAAAGAAAGAAAGTTCATTAGCAGCAAACACTTAGAATTCTACAGGATGTACCCTGGCCAGAAAAAAAAATGTGATCTCAAATGGAAAGCCAGACATACAAGAAGAAATGACAGACAAAAATGGTGAAATATGTGAGGAACTGTAAAAACTGTAAAAAAAAAAGACAATGTTGATGATGACAATGATGTGTGTTCACATGTGTGTTTAATTAATTTCTACTCCACTTTGGCTTCAGTTCCAAATCTTAACATGGCTGTTCTCTCTAGCCTCATCTCATGACCATTCTTTTTCCTCTACCCTGCTAACCTTCTCTGTGTTCTACTCTGTCTACCCAGAGGTCTTCTGCTCCACTCCTCACCTAACGCTTCATCCTTAGTTTCAGTTTAAATGTGACTTTGTTAGCCTTCCCTGACACTCTCCCCTCCTTCCCATCACACAAGATTAATTACATCATATGCTTACACCTCACATTCCTTTTCCTTCACAACATTTATAAAATATGGATGTGAGATTATTGACTTAATGTCCCTCTATGCTCTAAATTCAGTAAAATCTAATCTGTTGTTCATCGTTATTTCTTTAAATTTGTTTTAGTTATTGATGGACCTTTATTTATTTATATTTGGTGCTGAGAATTAAACCTAGTGCCTCACACATGCTAGGCAAATGCTCTACCACTGAGCCACAACCCCAGCCCCTGTTGTCCATCATTATTAGCTCCTGACCATCATTATTATGTCCTGACCAAATGCCTGACACACAGTAAGTGGTCAACACATATTTGTTAAGTAACTATGGAATTTAAATATTTCAGGGGCCCATCTATAAGCATAAAAAGAAAAGACAGAAGAATGGGAAGTAAGAAGATAACAAGTACAGTCAACGATGCACCTGTTCCGCTTATCATCTTCCTAAAGAGTCTCTTCGGTTAAAGTATTTCACATGGGCAACCATTTGCGGCAGGAAGGTGGAAAGTTTTGGGTACTGAAGAGACTTGAGTTTCAATCTCAGATCTGCTAACTACCAAGAAGGAGTTCTTGAGAAAACCAGTATCTTGGATTCCTTATCTGTATAATGTGGATAATATGACCTACTTTCACAAGATTGTTGTGATGATTAAAGCCACAATATGAAAACATCTCACCTGGAACCTGGCATGCAGCAAGTGTTCGATAATTAAAGGTAGGGCTGGGGTTGTGGCTCAGTGGTAGAGCGCTTGCCGAGCATGTGTGAGGTACTGGGTTTGATTCTCAGCACCACATATAAATAAATGAAAAAAATAAAGGTCCATCAACAACTGAAAAAAAATTAAAAAAAAAATTAAAGGTAGTTGTTATTATATTTAGGTGACTCTTTTCCCTGAAGATTATTTTCACTAATGCATCTTTATGCATGCCCATGATCGTGTGCTTACATTATTCTCTTCAGTGCCCCCAAATGTCTCACATCAATGGAAGCCAGACACTTTGGTCAGGCCATGAATTATAATAATGGTCTATAGGCATATTCATTCCCCTAGACCTTCAGAAAAGACTAACAAACCCTTTTGCTTGTGCTGTGCCTTACTCCTTGTATTTATCTCCAGAATTCTTCTACCTCTTCCATTCATTTATCCTCTTAAAATTTTGATAAGACTGGCAAGGGAGCCAGAATAAATAAAAACTTTAAAGGGGAAGAAGGTAGTAATATAGACTGCCACAGAGTTTAGCAGAATGGTGGCTTTAGCAGTTCAACTCAGCAATCTGACTCCAAGTTCAGAGCTGGAGTACCCGACCAAGATCAACTCAATACCAGTTGTGTTCAATAGGTTCTTACATCTCTAGGTGCTGGAGTTAAGAAATATCTCATACCACCAACAGCTAGGGGATGGGAGAATCAGCTGATTTAAATATCCTGCTCTCACAGAGGTTAAATAATTTTGCAAGATCACCAAGTGAGTGACAGGGCCAGAAGTTCAACCTAGTCAAATCTCATTTTCTATACTCCTGCACTCGCCCTAAGTGATTTATACACAAGGTTCCTTTCAGCTCCAAGATTCTACTCCTATGCAATATTTGAATTCCTAACAGTTAACCGTTTTATGTGTGTGCATACAACACACACACACACACACACACACACACACACACAATGTCCTTCTCTTCTGTTCCTTGTGCAAAGGAGTAAATGGAAGGCCCACCATAGGGAGAGAGGAGTGTATGAGAGAAAATTGTTTTGGGAAGATGAATGGTCCTCATTTTTACCAGCAGGGGACACAAAGAGGAGGTCCATGCCATATGGAGATGTATTAGTAGGGTGCCCACCAGAGAAGGGTGAGGCATAGAAATGCAAAAGTAGTATTCACAATTGCAATGGTTTCTAAAAACCATTTCTACCAGATGGAATGAGCACTTCTAGGAAAATGGCTGATTCCAGACAGAACTGTGCCAGGAAAAGTATAAGTCTGAAACATTTTCTGCCATAAAGTAACGGAGTGTTCAAGAAATGGTGGGGACTTGTTATAAGGGCCTAGAAATCTCCATGAAAGGACTCCTACTGACCATCTGGAATACTTTGTAACAACAAAATATTTAATGACAGTAATCAATTACAACCCACTGAATAATGTGGGATTCTACAAGTCTATGCAGATAAAAATAAATAAGCAAATAAATAATAGGGAAGAAAGAAAAAGCTCTTCTTGCACAGAACGTCAACTAATAAGAATGGAAATAAAATATAGGGGTATTTGATTCAGACAGAATTAATCAATATGTGCCAAAACTGGGATTGAATATTTAATGAGGAATAGGATACTGGCATAATCTCAGAATATGTGCCTACAAAATAGTAATCACTTGCTATGGTTTAGATATTAGGTGCCCCTCAAAAGCTCATGTGTGAGACACTACAAAAAAGGTTAGAGGTAAAATGCTTAGGTTAGGAGAGCCTTAATCTAATCAGCAAATTAATCCCCAATAGGGATTAAACTAGTGGTAACTATAGGCAGGTAGGGTATGGTTGGAGAAGGGGATCCCTGGGGCATGCCTTTGGGGATATATATTTTTGTCCTTATTGAGCAGAGCTAGCGATCTCACTCGTGCGCGCTCTCTCTCTCTGCTTCCTAGTGCTGTGTCTCCCTCCATCACACTCTTCTCCCACGGTGTTCAGCCTCATCTTGTGCCTTGAAGAATGGAGTGGCTATCTATGGACTGAGAGCCCCCAAATACACTTTCCTCCTCTAATCTTGTCAGGTCTTTTGATCACAGCAGCAAAAAAGACGACTAAAACTCCATTTATAAAGGGAGAAATGGTCAAACTACAGAGAAATCTGGCAGGCGCCAAAGTGACCAAGCGATTAAGGTCACTATTGACAGTGAAGGGACAAGTCAACATCATATGCCCTCTGATGTGATGCGCCGAGAACACCGCATCATTTCTGTGATTCCTGCCAAGAAAACATGACCTTAACATAATCATGGGGAAACACTAAACAGATCCAAGTTAAGGAACATCTCACAGGATGTACAGTCTGTACTCATTATAGCTGTAAAGGGTAACAAAGATAGAGGGACTATTACAGGTTAGAAAAGACTGCAAAGATATGACAAGTAAATGCAACACATGTTCCTAGATGGGATCGTGAACCAGAAAGGAAAAGAGAAATTATTAAAACACTTATCAAAACTTGTATGGTATCTGCGGATTAGATGGTATTGTATCAGTATGGATTTCCCAGGTTGGAGGATTATATAGTTATGTTGGACAGTCTTATTGTTTTAGAAAAATACTCACTAGAATACTTAAATATGATAGGGATGTGTCTAAAGCTTACCCTCAAATGTTCAGGGGAAAAAAAACAACAAAAATGAAGGGCAAGGTTATGGAGCAATGGCAGTGAGATGTCAAAATTTAGAGAATCTGCAAGAGGACACTGGAGTTCTTTGTGCTATACTTTTTAACTTTTCTGTTGGTTTAAAATAAAACAAACTATTAAAAATAAACCACATTTATTTACTTTCATAAAATATTATGACCCTGTAATTTAAAAGTTGCAAAAAAGCAGTAGTGACAAAAGCAATACATGAGAGACTGGGAGAAATTACTAACACACCTGCTGCTTCAACCATGCTTCTCTTCCTTTGTGTGCAGTGCATAGTTTTAGGAACTTTGTTCCCAAATTTAGCATGATGCCAAGACAGGCAGACAAGGTCAGCTTTTGCCCAGCCTTAGTGGGTTCAGAAGTGTCAGAATATGCCCTTCTTAGTTACCCTGAGGTTTATGCACTTCTGTAGCTCTTGCCACCAGAGCTATCCATTCTTCCATAGGTGCAAACTATACTCCCAATCTGGCAGTAGGGACTCTCAACTCCTTTATTTCCTTCCTTCTTTGCTTTGTTTCAGTCAGGCTTCAGTTACAGGAAACAAAATCACTCTAAATTCTTTAGGAGGAAAGAAGTCAATGCAGGGAATTAGGTGCTTACAAAATTATTGCAAAACCAGCCCACCTAGGAAGCTGCCACCTCTGCCCCAGCCAGATAGATAAAAATATATAGCTAACAGGGGCCACCACCAGAACATGGCCAATCTAGACATCTGGAATCAGTGACTACCACCACTACCTCTGCAACTTCATATCGATACCTATAAAACAACTTACCAGATACTGCCATAGTTTTATAGAAAAATTTGAAGTCTATATGACTAAGGTGGTCAACAGAAAAAGTCAAAAGAACAAAATCATATGCTCCACTTTACTTCACATCCCGACTCTCAAATAAGTGCATCTAATGGGGGGAACCTATTCCACATTCAGAACAATAATTGCGAAAGTCTGGAAAACATGGTGTTTAGTTTTCCAGCCTCTGCACAATTTGGAGGTTCACTGGAAGGAGCTTAAAATGATGCCCAATTCCAATTCCCAGATCTATCATACTTCTTCCCACCAAAGATTAGAGTTATTCTGTACTCTTAATTCCAAGTGACGAAATTACATTACACTTAATTGGTTAACTAATGCTGTAATGGCAAAATTGTGCACGTAGGATCTCTCACAGAAAGATGTGTGGAAAAAGAGCTGCAACTCACTGAAAAGGGAAAGATTATGATCTAAACTTCAGCATACTTTAATTCTAATATACAGTGTGACTCAGCAGGTATTCATTACATACTGACTAAATGGCAATGCTATTTTATTCTATTTCTATTCATTTTTCTCTTTGTTTCAGTTTCAAATCTGTAAGAATCATCTCCTTTTGCTATAACAGAAAAGCCTCTCTATTTTTAATCAACAGCAGAGGGCTGCCTATTCCCAGACAAGTCTTTGAGTTTTAGAGGTGACATAGCTAAGGGAGGGGTAAGGGTTTTTGAAGGCCCCTTTTCACTTTTATGATGGACCAGAAAATAAACTGGCAAATGATAGTGATGAGATGGTAACTGCAACCAGAAAACAAGCAACTTTCATCTTTTGCACCAGATGGTGAGTTTAAAACTGAGATTTGTCATTTTTCTCTCTGTATCCCCAGTGCCTAGCATAATATATAACACAGAGCAGGCAGTTAATGAACATGTGTTGAATAAATAACCCAAGTACAACGGAAGAAGTGGGAGAATCTTTCTTATCATATCTCTTGTCTTATCTCACTCTCTTCCTCAATGTGGACAAAGTAAGACACAGGGAGATGGAAGGAAATATGAGTTATGGAATGCACAGCCAGATCCCCACCATGGGATTAGGATAGGCTTCATGCCATGAAACAAAACTTCCCAGAATTACAAATCCTTCAGCAAGTTCAGGAAATCCTCATTTCAAGGGGTGGAGTTTCTGGCCCCAGTTGCTACTGACCACCCACTAAATGCCACAATCAGTATTATTTCATCAGGGCAGAGGGGCAAGAGGGGTAATTGAGAACACAGATCCTGTATACCAAGAGGAAGAAAACAGATGGTGAATGATACCTTTGGCAATATTTTGTCTGTGATCAATTGGCTCTGCTGGAAGGAGATGAGATGAGAAATCTTGAATGACAGGGCCTATTTCTGAGTATCTATGGCAGGGAAGGAAAGTCCAAGGCCAGCCTGATTGCACTGGATGCTAGCTTAAAGTTCTCCGCACTGCAGTTATGTGGCAGGGAGATACAACTGATAAGAAGCTATCATAGGTGCAGTGCTGCATTACCTTCTTAAGTCTTCTACAGTACAATAATGGGGGAACTGGCTAGACCATTACATTTAGCTATAACATACTGATGACTGTTTCTGAGGAACTTCTAGCTGCCACTATCTGCCCACTGCCACTTTGCTTATCAATAACTAAGAAATAAAATTCTTTTTAAAATTTATCTTAACAGATACACAAAAACATGCATGAGCTATTTCAATTGTATGTTTAAATCATTTATCTCCTCAAACATTTATCATTTTTATGATGAAAACATTCAAATTTCTTTCTCCTAGCAGTACATTATCATATCTACAGTCACCCTACTGTGCAACAGCACACCAGAACTTCTTGACTCCATTTAACTGTAACTTAGTAGCCACGGATCGACCCCTCCTCATCCCTCCTCATTCTCCCCAGCCTCTGGTAGCCACCATTCTACTCTCAACTTCTATGAGATCCACATTTTTAGACTGCACGTATGAGTGAGATCATGCAGTACTTGTCTTTCTGTGCCTGGCTTATTTCACTTAAAATGTTTCCCAGTTTCATTTATGTTGTTGCAAATGACAAGATTCTAATCACATCACATACGCATTCTCAAAATAACCTGCCTACACTAACCAATTACTCAGTTTATAAACAAAAAGATCCCAAGAGAAGCTTGAAAGACATCTAAAGACACCAACTTGCTAAGAAAAGGCACCATTACCACGCTATTGGAAGATACCTAAGCAAGCAATAATAAATTAGGCAAGCTATATACAATTGTCTTCTTCAAATCCTGGAACTTCAGTTTTCAAAGTGAACAGCTGTGGGAGGTTCTTTAAAGTATTTATGTTTTTTGACTTTACTTTTTAACGAGGATCCTAAAACAAAGAGTGAATTTCCCACATTTGACACTTGTTGCTAAATAAAAGGAAAAATCTTACTGCTTGCGTTCCCATTCCTGTCTCCACTTAAGTGATTAAAAATGGGTTCAGAAAAAGAAAATCAAACAACTAATGACAATTTACTTGGAGTCTCCAGATAAAAGTCCATAAAGTTAAGTTGGCCGGGACTCTGCCAGAGCAGGCTGCTCAATCGCCGGGATGCTAAGCACCAAGGAAATTGGCCCCACCCCCCAGGGAGTTCGCGGACACCCCCCGCGGGGGGGCAGGAAGGCGCTGCGGGGTGATGTGCGTTCCTTCGCGCACACAGCCAGCTCGCTGCCTCGCCCCCCTCCTCAACACTTCCTGAAGGAAACTGACAAGGAAGGCGGCGGCTCCCGGGAGGAGCGGGGTGTGGAGCCCACGGGCTTGCTCCTTACTGCAAGCCCCGCGAGCCCGCGTGCTCTAGGACGCCCCCACGGTGCCCAGGGCGCCTAGCGCACTCCTCGGGCTCGAGCAGAGGGAGGAGACGCGGACAGCAGAGTCTCTGGCCGCGGCCGCTGGCACCACGGCTGCCTCCTCGGGTCCGACTGATGGACGGTGCGATGGGAAGCCCGCCCGCAACCCTATGGCCCCCGCACCTCGTCTTCCAGGAGCCCGAACACCTCCACTGCGCAAGTTGCCATTTCCGAAAGCTTCTAGCAAACCGGACGCGCTCGCCCCCGCCTAAGGCTGGGAACCGTAGTGCGGAGGAGGAGAAGAGAGAGGAGGCGGGGAGGAGTTGGAGGAAGAGGAGGAGGCGCTCCCCCTGCAGCCGCAGCGCCTCCCCCGGCGGGCCAGCGCTAGTGGCACGAGGCTGCGCGGCGGGAAAGGGCCGGCAGCGCGCGCGACTGGGGGCGCGCCTGGAGGGGCTCCAGGAGTGGGAGGGAGCGCGCCTGGGGCTCACGGCGGGGACGCGCATGATGGGCTTGCGGCACGGGGGAAGAGCACCCGGAGATTGGTGCTGACAAGCCGGTGGGGAGCTGGGGGGGTCAGGCAGCCCCGGGGCTCTGCGCGGCGCAGGCTGGGGAGGCTGGGGTAACGTCAGCCTTTCCCTGGGGAAACGACGCTGTGGTTTTCCTCAGCAACGAGTCTCGCTGAGATCCGACCCAGAATTCGGCGTCTAACTTGATGCCTGGAAATGGGCGTGCTTAGCCTGAGCCTAAATCCACAACAACAAATTGTAGCGCTCTTGTGTTGACTTAGGCCGCCTATTCCAATAGAAGCTAGACTTTGGGACCGCCAGGGAAAGCCCGCCGGAGTGTGGTAGCAAATGGGCAGCCCTGCAGGGATCTCATCAGTTTTGGACTCTGAATCTGAAATTCTCTCTGTGATTTGTAAACACTACGGACTCAAGCTATTTCCTGTTCTGCGGTATGTCTATCCTTAAAATCCACCCATACCCGGGTCCAGCCTGTAAAGCTCTAAACTTGCTTACCTTCTCTTTGCTCAGCAGCACCCCTGGATGGTAGTGGAGGGGCATGGGGAGATAACTTGAAACCGCCAGTGCTATGAATAATCATGCTTTTTAGGTTCATGCCTGATCGGTTGTATAATACCACATAACAGGAGGACCCATGAGCAGGTCGTGGTGGCACACACGCCTGTAATCTCAGCAATTCTGGAGGCTGAGGTAGGAGGATCGCAAATTCAAAGCAAGCCTCATCAATTTAGTGAGACCTTAAAATAAAAAATAAAAATAAATCTCAAAATAAAAAATGAAAAGAGCTAGAGATGTAGCTCAGTGGTAGAGTGCCCCTGAGTTCAACCCCCAATACAAAAATAAATGAACAAATAATAAAACATCCATGAAAATAACTAAGGAAAATTATAAGCTTCCATTGTTCAAGTTAGAATGCATACTTTTTGTTTTCCTATAGTTGCAGAAATTTTCAAAATGTAGAATCTCATTCTAATTTTAATTTTCCTCAAGGAATTCAAACTAATTCTGAGTTATTAACAGGTTAAGATGTCAATAGGTGGCAACAAGACGGTTTATATTTTTGGTTTGTTACACAAGAGTATATTTTACTTTATGTTTGGCAAATCCATTTCATTAATATTAACTATCAGAATCATATTAATATATAATCCAAATTTTGTCATGTTTTTGTGGGAGTTAGCAATTAAGTAAACATGAGTACAAAATTCCAGACTGGCCAGAAATTGTTGGCTCACGTAAATCTAAAAAGCTGTCATAGGAAGCCAAGTGTGGTGGCACTCACTTAGAATCCCAGTGACTTAGGAGACTGAGATAGGAGAATCATCATAAGTTGGAGGAAAACCTATCAAGACCATGTCTTAGAAAAGGGCCGGGGTTGTAGTTCAGTGGTACAGCGCCCTTGGGTTCAATCCCCAGTATCAGAAAAAAAAATCTGAAAATATTCAGTGTGCCCTTTCCTTTTGAAAATATTTCCCCCTAATCTCTTATGATACACATTTTCTATATTTTAAGTAGTTTGCTCATATCATTTCAGGGAACAGTTATGAACAGGTAGATAAACTACTTCTATTATTAGTACCAAAATTTAATGAATGGATGAGAAATATACACACAGCCTAAAACTGGTAACAAATATCAATGAGAAATTCCCAAAGGGATTATAAAGTAAAGCATTTGATAACAGCCAATAAGCAGCAGTGAAGATATTACCAGATAACACTGATTTCATGGTTTCTTATTCTTTCTGCCCAAATTCAAAATCATAACAAAGAATGAAGCAGACAACTACTGAAGTAAGATAAACTCGAGTAATTATATCCCAAAGGAAAGCTAGGAGGGGCCCTGTGCAGCTGGCACCTGAAATTAAAAGGAAGTTCAGATAAAGAAAGTGATGACAGCTGGTTCAATAACCAACCACCAGTTGAGAAACTGTTTAGAATGGACAACCCCCTTCTCTGCATACCACTCAACTAAATGGCATTTTCAGGGAGGTCTTTTGCCCACCTAGGCTGCCTCCAGTTCAATTCACGTTGATCTTATTTGGGTTACTATGTAAAAGACTTACACAGCATGTGATATTGTGCATTAGAGTATGCCCCACGCCTTCTACCTCTCTAGGTAGATGTTACTTCATCCCAAGTAACAGTGGAGGTAATTCTGACAACCTCCCCTGGCATCCCTATTCTGTCCTTTGTTCTTGAACCTGTTCTCCCTTCAGATGTGCCTTAACACAAGCCTCCAAACTGATAAAAGGAGCAATAAATTAATGAAAATTGGTAAACCTGCTCTAGACCTTCTAGTAGTCTATGTATCTAACCCTCTTCATCTCTGCCTGTAGTATTCCTTGTGACACACAAGTTGAAGTGGTTTTTAGTTTTTATAAGATGACCCTTTGAGGTAAAAATTTGGTATTGAATCATCTAACAATATGAAAGCTACTTTAAAATGTTGATTATAATTCTCTAAGGAATATAAAAAAGCCTTAAATGGAAGTTCTTTCTCTCATTGTATCTGCTGGCTGCCTCTTCTCTAACACTAAATGTGGAAACTCTTAAAAGTTGATCTTTTCTTTCATTATAAACTCTCAGGACCTCGACCAGGTACTATCTTTGTAGAACCTATCTTAGACCCAGAGCTCCATAGTGCAAGAAATATTATTATTTGCT
This sequence comes from Geosciurus inauris, assembly GCA_004024805.1. Classification (NCBI taxonomy): domain Eukaryota; kingdom Metazoa; phylum Chordata; class Mammalia; order Rodentia; family Sciuridae; genus Geosciurus; species Geosciurus inauris. Next base: position 3,017 of record PVHX01006651.1, on the reverse strand, counting down.
TTTCTGTAATTGAACTTAATCCCTTAGTTCCTATATTGTCTCAAAGACAGCATACAAAATATGTTTAACATATCCCAAATTGTATGGGCCTAGTGCATGCTAGGCAAGTGCTCTTCCACTGAGTTACATTCCTATCCCTGTGGAAATTTTTTTTTCTTAATTAAATTTTGAGTACCTACAAAAGGCTATGGAAAATGTATAAAGAATAACAATGAAATGAACACTTGGGCACCCATCATCCGCTGTAAGAAAAAAAATATTACCAAAAACGTTTCATCTCTTGTACATGTTCCTCTTCATCCCCTTCCCACTCTGCTTCATATAACTACTACTCTGAATTGTTTACCCTTTTCTCATTTTTTAAAAATTGTTCTCACCGTACATATATTCCTAAATAATACGTGTATATATTCCTAAATAATACGTTTTCCATTTTTACTTTATATAAGTGGACTCATTATGTGACTTGCTTTTCTTCATTTGATATTTTGTGAGATTAGTCCATATCAGTGTGGTTGTAGTAAATGTTTTCTCTGCTGTGTAACATTCTTTTGAGTGACTATAGTAATTAGTCACTTGGACATTGGCCATTTCTATTTTTATTTTTATTTTAGTTTGCAAAGACCTTTATTATATGATTATATTATATGATTATATTATATTATTATATTATATTATTATATGATTTAGCTCTTTCAAATGTTTGGAGCATGTTGTTTAGATAAATTACAATGATATCTGTGAATTGTAATAAATTACAATGATATCTGTGATATTCAAAGACAAAAAGATCAGTTTGCCCTTATGAGATTCATTCCCTCATCTCCTTATACTTTTTTAGATAAAGTAAAAATTCTAAAAGTTTTTCCCCACTGAAACCCAAACACAAAACAGTGCTTCTTGTTTTAACTCTCTTTTTCATTGTATGTTAAGAATTTTGGATTTTATATTTCAGCAACGAGAAGTAGTGTTTTCTTTTTTTCTTAATTGTTTTGTTTCTCCACCGTCTCGATACTGCTATAAACAGTCTTTCACATGTTTCTTGGAATGCCTGCGAAAGAGCTTGTCCAAGGTACTTACCTGAAAATGGTTTTTCCAGCTGAGACTGTAAGCAGATCTTTACTGTATAATGCCAACAAAGACTCCTACAAGTTTATACTCCCTCTTACTATTTTACAGAAGTCCTTGTTGCTGAACATCTTTGCCTACTCTTGATATTTTGGTAATCTTAAAAATACAAATTGATATCTCTCTGTACCCAGGATTGAACCTAAAGGTGCCTAACTGCTAAGCCACACCTCCAGCCCTATTAATATTTTATTTTGAGACAGGGTCTCATTATGTTGCTGAGGGCTTGGCTGAGTTGCTGAGGCTGGCCTTGAACTAGCAATCTTCCTCCCTCAGCCTCCTGTGCCACTGGGATTACAGGCATCTATCACTGTGCCTGGTCGATATCTCATTTTTTATTTGATCTTAATGTTCATTTCACTAATTAATGAGGTTGAGCAACTTTATTTATAAATATACATATATATGTATATATATATATATTTTGGTACTGGAGATTGAACTCAGGGGCACTTGACCACTGAGCCCCAGCCTCAGCCCCTTTATGCATTCTTGATGCTAATCTTGCCTTGGTAAGAGAAATGTGAGTTGTGATGTCAGAGAGTACCCTGGCGTTGGAAGCAAGGTGAGGGAATGCACGTGGAAGAGGAAAATGAAGGGATACAAGAGTTCCCTGGCAGGGTGAGGAGGGCATCTACAAAGGGTGACCAGACATGGACACCAAAGTTGAGTGTGTTTAGGAAGGGTCTGCTTGGTGGAGGGGTGAGGACAGCAATAGAAAAGTGATTACTTATAGGGGGAATTAGATAAGTAATATATGGATGATGTTATGGTTTGGATGTGAAGTGCCCCCAAAGCACCTATGTTAATGCAGGAATGTTCAGAAGTGAAATGATTAGATTATGAGAGCTGTAACCTAATGGTTCATCCTATTTTGAATGGACCAATTGGGTGGTAACTGTAGGCAGGTGGGGTGTGGCTAGAGAAGGTGGGTCAGTGGGGATGTGTCCTGGAAGGGTTCATCTTCCCTGTGGCCCCTTTTCCTCTCTCCTCTGCTTCCCAGCTTCTGTGAATGGACCACATCCTTCTGCCATGATGTTCTTCTGCCTTGCCTTGGGCCCAGAGCAGTGAAGTTTGACCATCATGAACTAAATCTCTGAAACCATGAGCTACAACAAGCTTTTTCTCTTCTAAGTTGTTCTTGTTGGGTATTTTGTTCACAGTGACGAAAAGCTGATGAACAGAAATGATAATGAGAACAACACTGTTTTCACTGTTGAGGAAGGGAGTTAAAAGAATGGAAAGGGAGAAAACTAGAATGAGCCCTGTATTGTTAGAATAAAATTGGAGGTGTTTATATGAACTCAGAGTTTTGATATCTATAGATAGATAGAGAAATAAATGTAAATGTAAACACGTTGCATCTTTGTATGTATGCATGCATATCTTCACAACCTTTGTACAGTAAGAGTGTCGAACAGTAGTGATGTCCCAAAAGCTATAAGCACACCTTACACCCAGATCTTACCTTCTTTAATGAAAAGAACCAGGACTTGTTGGAAAAACGGCTGATGCCAGGACTAGGACAGGGAAATTAACAGATCAGCCTGAAACGTCTTGTTATGCCAGAAAAGTAATAAAAGTAATGATAGCAACATGTTAAAAGGATACTGGAGTGTGGCAAATCAAAATGTGCAGTGTGCAACAGCAGCCTGGAGACCGGGAGAGTGGATGGTGCAGACAAAATCCACAGGCTGTCACTGGAAATTTCTCGCTTGCTCAGAGACTGGTCTTTTTGTTCTATCCAGGCCTTTGATTGGAGGGCAGCCTGCTTTACTCAAAGTTCACCAATTTAAATGTCACTCTCATTCAAAAACACTTCCAAGTTGACATATGAAGTTAACCAAAGAAACATGACAACTAGGGCAACTCATGATTCTGAACCCTAT
>PVHX01006650.1:0-98564 GCA_004024805.1 Geosciurus inauris | reverse complement strand
ATTCTTTAAGTCACCGACCATTTTAATTATGTATGTCCTGAATTCCTGTTCTGTCATTCCTCCTGCTGTACAGCCCATGGATTCTGGGAGTGTAGTATCTTGGTTTGTTTGAGTTACTTTCTTCCCTTGTTTTCTCATGATGTTTGTGTGTCTTTCCTTCTAGCTCTGCTGATCCAAGGTGTTACAGTTTTAACTCCTATATGGTTATAGTTTCCCTGCAGGGTTTTGTTACTTCTCCTCCAGTAGGTGGCATTGTCCGTTGTTTGCTGGACTTTCCGGCTGGTATCCTTGGTACTGGTCCCAGGCCAAGGTGAAACTCTGGGCCGTTGGTGGAGTCGCTGTTCCACCGTGGCCAAGGTTTGCTCCCAGGTGTTCACCTGCGCCCCCTGGTGTGTAGGAAGTTCCGCTGTGTTAGAAGGCGGTCCACAAAGAACAATAGCTGGGGTTCCGCTCAGGAGACAGTCAGTCCACAGAAGCAACTGCTAGCGGTCTCTCACGGTTGGGTGGGCACTGGGGCCAGGCACCCTGTGCGGAAGCAGGCCCGGCACACCCGGGGTAAACTCCGGGCTGAAGCCCTGGGCCGGATCCCCCACCACAACTGCACTCCACCGGTCGGCGCCAAAGTCACGCCTCCCAGCTACCGCTGTCTCCCGGTGGCCCTGTGCTCACACACGCGAGTGAGACTCTTGCGTGGGGTGGCAAGGCGCAGAGAGCTGCCAAAAAACTGGTTGGAAGATGGCACCCCGCTACTTCCAGTCTCAGTCTCGGATAGCCGGAGCCCTGGGCTGCAACCGCGTTTCTCTGGCCAGCGCCGAAGCCACGCCTCCTGGCTACCGCTGCCTCCCGGTGATCCTGTACTCACACATACACGAGCGAAATTCCTGCGTGGGATGTTGAGCCGCAGAATGATGCCAGGATGCTGGCTGGAAAACGGCACCTCCACCACTTCCAGCTTTGGTCCCTGAGAGCCTAGCGCAGAGTGGACTGTCTAGGCCGCCATCTTGGAACCGCCCCCCTACCTCCTCTTTGTGTGCAATAACATTTTGAGACTGGAATTTGAGCTCTAGGTTCTCACTATAACAGGGGGTCATTATTTATGAGGACTTACAGTAAATAGAAAGGGGAAATATATATATATATATATATATATATATATATATATATATATATTTACATACAGACCACACAAATCTAGTAGTATTCTTTATGCTTCCTCATTCTCTGTCTCTCTTCTTCCATGCTGACAACACCAAGTCCCTACAAAATCAATACATTTATTTTTTGTTCACTGCTTCAATAGACATACAATTGTTTTAAAATTCATATGCCATACCATCTTGTAAAAAAAAATCTACTAAGAAGAACTCAGGATTCTTTTTTTAATTCTTTGTTTCTCTAGACTGAGTCTGCATGGTAATAGCTTTTTGTTAAAAAAGTTATTTGCATTCGCCCCCTTTGGTGTGGCCACACTTCATTTGAAATATAATTCATTTAACTTTCCTCTTTCCATGTGATTTCAAGTTGGTTTTTTTTCTTTGCTACTCATTGATCCTTTTGATGAAATTTTCTCAGTTTTCTGATTGAGCCTGGCTTCCTCCAGAAGGACACCTGAGCACAGGAGCCCCTGAGTTCCTGCACACTCAAGTCTGTTTTCTTACACCCTTGACAGCTTGGCTAGATTTAAAGTCTTTGTTCATCTTGTCTTTCTTGAAAATACTTTTCCACTAATGCCTTGCTTTGTTCCTCTTGAGAAGTCTCTCACTTGCCTAATTTTCTCATCTTTCTATGTACTTTGATCTTTTTGTCTTGAAGTCCTGGGGATATTTTCCTTTGCTTCTAAGTCTAATAGTTTTACTAGCATGTCTTAGAGTTGATCATTCCAGGTGAATTTTCCAAAGTGTACAGTAACTTCATTCAATGTGCAGATTTGTTTTTGCTTGTATCCATAATGCCTCCTTGGATTACAGCTTTAAATAGTAGTTCTGTTTTACTGCTTTGTTTTTCCTCTTCAAGGACTTAAATCTTATGTCCATTGTATTGACTTCCATTCAACCACTTTCTTTCTGACCCTCTGATTTCTTTCTTTAACTCAATTTTATTCTCTTGGCTGTTTTTCTGCCTGTCTTCAGTATCCCTTACTAAAAGTCCATTTGATTTTATTCTGCCTCCGGCATCTCCTGACTATTTAATTTTTGAGATTATTTTATCTTTTTATTCCATTTATTTCCTGTGTCTTTACTGCTCTGTTTCTTCTCTTTCCTTCTTCTTCCCCCTCCTTCTCTCCCTCTCTTTTTCTTTCTCTCTTTTGACATCCCTGTTCTCAGTCTTTGAATTTCTATTTCTAAGCCCTTTTAGTACCTCCAAAGGCTACTCTGGAGTATTTGAATCCATCTCAACTGTGTTGCTTTATAATTTTATTTGGCTTTATAGTTCTGTGAAAGAATGTTCATCAGTCATATGATTCACATTGGTTTTGTTTTCTTTGAATAGCAATTTTGATTAGAGATGGCTTTATTTTTTAAAAATATAACCAAACATTCTGTGGGTAGAGTCCTAATTCAAGTGAATCTTCTCTGTCCATACAGGAAACACCACCTCTTTAATTGATGACATTGGTGGGAGAGAACTGAGGAGGGGTGGGGAGGGTTGATGTGAGTTATTTCCCCTTCATTCTTCTAGGACCTTTGATTTCCTCCTCTCCCTTCTGCCCTTTTGCTGCCATATCTCTGAGGGCATCGTCCTGTCATGTGTTTGTATCCAGCCAGCAGCAGTACATCTCTAAGGCCCCCTTTTTGTTCCTGCTTGCTTTAAACTCTCCCTCTTCAGCTGATGCCATGAGCCAACAAGCCCCAGGACTGTGTTCAGGACTTGGCTTTGGGGGTCAGGCTTTCTCTCTCTGGAGGTGATTTTTTGTTTTTGTTCTTGTTTTGGTTTTTGTGGTACTGTGCATTACACCTGAGCATGCTAGGAGAGCACTGTACCACGGAGAAATGCCCCCAGCCCCTTCTACTCTACTTACTCCTCCTCTTTCAAAGACCTTCTCCCACCCCCACCCCCTGCTCTCCGCACTCTCAAGTTTTGCAACAGCAGTGGGTACCATGCTGGAACTGGGTGTTTATTACGCACAGATAGATATTTGATGTTTATGGTATTCTCTGCTTTCCAGAAATGCTGAAGGCATGGGTCATAGGTGTTTTATTTGTATTTAGAGTTCCATTTCTGCAAAAGTTGGCTTTTGTTCTATTAGTCTATTTGTTTATTCTGGCACAAACACTGATGCTGCTTTTATTATTATGGCATTTTATTTTGGAATCTAAAAGAGCTTCCCTTCTTTCTTAAACTTGTCATGGCTGATGGTGGAGATTAAATGTTCCATATCAATTTTAAAATCATTTTTGCATATTAATTAAAAATCCTTCTGAGAGTGCCTGCTGTATAATAAGTGATTGATAAGTACATGCAATTGCTATTAATGGGGAATGAATTTAAAATATAGATTAATATGGAAAGAGTTTATATTAAGGAGTCCATGGAATGTTATATGTCTCTCCATCTAGATAGTCTTTTGTACCTTTCAATAAAGTTTTATAGTTTTCTTGCTCCTTTTTTGGATGTTATTCTTAGGTAAGTTATAGTTTTTCTGCTTTTACAACTAAGGTTTTAAAAATTATGTTTTCTAATTCATTGTTAGTTTTTGCTAATTGGTGTGTCCTATTAACATGGTATCTTGTTGCTTTCACAAGGAAAGAAACTGGAACATGAAAGGAAAAAATGACATTTGAGAGATGAGGTAGCAAATTTTCTGATGCCAAGTGCTACTTCATCCCCTAGTTGCCACCTCCTGGTGGAGTGTGCTCTGCTCAGGCCATCCTGACCAGGGAAGGCAGAGGAACTGTGGCTTCAACTGATTGGCAGGAAAGTGTGTGGTGACTGATTAGCAATGTCTGCCTTGGAAGCAAGAGAGTGCAAGGGGTGGTATGTAAAACATCTGTGCTGATTTAATATTGTGTTTCCACTCTCTCCTTATCCTGATTCCTCATCAGAACTCTCCCTCAATGTTAAAACTGGACCTCCAACTCCCTAATCATTTTTCTTCTAGCTATTAGAATCTGCTTCTTTTTACCTATAGGCCAAGCTGCTTAATAATACCATTTCTATTTGAACTTACTAGATTATTCCAATCTCCTAAATTCTCTAGTTTCATTAATTTTCTCATCTCATCATTAATGTTCTCTCACGCACTATAAAGTAGAAATATCTAGGAATGCAGGACAGGAAAGAACCTTTCTCCTAAACCCTTATCCATAGTATTGTCCTACCATGGAAGATGTACCAGTAAGAATTCAACCAGAGTAGCAGAGTCACTGGATACATAGATAGGATATATGAATGGATGGATGGATAGACAGATGATACACAGATGAAAGATAGATGAATACATAGAAACACATGATGGATGATAGATAGATAGATAGATAGGTAGATAGATAGATAATAGATTTGCACAAAGGATCAACTTACACCAAAAAAAGAAGAGTATTGCCTTGGACTGCTATCACAAAATAGCACAAATTAGATGGCTTAAATTTATTTCTCAGGGTTCTAGAGGGTAGAAGTCCATGATCAAGGTGCTGAAAAATTTTGTTTCTGGTGAGAGCCCTCTTCCTGGTTGTAAATGGGTTCTTACGTGACCTTGCCTCTGTGCTTGTATGTGTGGAGACAGAAGGAGAGACAGACCAAGAGAACACCTGCATTTACCACCTCCCTAGAGTCTCTTCTTATAAGTACAAAAAACCTACCAAATCATGGCCCAAATCTCATTATCTCATTTAGCTTTAGTTACTTTCTTAAAGTCTCTGTTTCCAAATGCAGTCCACATTGGAGGTTAAGGCTTCAACATATGAATTTGAGGGGACTTAAGTATTCAACCCTTAACTAACATATCCAGGGAGCTGGTTAAGTAATCTCTGTGCTTTGGATGCTGATATGGGAAGCCCATAGAGTAGGCAATCAGGAAGGGAAGTCCGCTAGCAGGCTGGAATCTAAGGGCATGTGCAAGAACCCACAAGAACAGAGTAGAATCGTTCCTGATTCTGATGACGTGGATCTCTGCAGAAGCTGGGGCCTTTGATCCCATAGATAAACATACACACTGCTGAGTCAGGAGTTGAAAAAGCTAAAGGAGATCCAGGGGAAGGTGAAGCAATTGCACACTCAGCTGCTCCTTCATACCTATGAGTGAATCCACAGCTCATCACAAGAGTGAATACAGAATGCCTGGTGCTCCCCTCAGGCCTCCAGGTCTTGCAAGAAATTCCTTTCTGACCACACTAGCTAGAGATCCACAAGAAGTGAATTCTAGGAAATGTGGTTTAGCCTGGAATACCAAACCACAGAGGTCAGACCCCTGAGTATCTCTAAGTCATCACAAGAGGTCTTCCTTGACTTCACTATCTAAGGGTCATGACCAGAGGTCTTCCTGGACCTCACTGTCCATGGCCTTCATTGGAGTTGTCAGCTGAGGTTGGTTCCCAACATTCTAACCCTGAATCTTACTATTTGTGAAATTCTCTAGGGTGATGTAATCATCTAGAATGGTCATATAGGACATGGACTTGGGCAGCATAGGAGGTTGTTGGACTTTTCTCTAGGCTGTCTGCCTGGTACACAAAAGTCCTCTCTCATAGTACTGTTTTCCTTTACTGTGACCTCTTCCCAGACTTCCTTGTCCTTTGCTCTTTTTCCTCTAGTGTTTTCGGGTTATACGTGCACATATGTTGAAAGAACCAAATGGATAAATGACTTGTAATGAAATAGCATTCCTTGGTCCACTTTCTACCACAATTTCCCACATCCCAAAACAAGCAGTTTTAATTCTACTAGCTTGCAGTTTAATTCTATCAGCTTATTCTTGTTTTTTATGTCTATGTCTCTAAATAGTATATTTAGTCACTCTTAATTTCTCAATTCCATGCTTGTCTATGCACACCCCACACCCCTCTTCCTGGCTGCCCACTCTCCGATATGGCTTTAGCAATTTAGCTAAGTTCAGTCTAAACACTAAACACTAGTTACTATTTACATAATTATGAGTATGTAAGTGTTGCTCAGACTTTCCCACAGAATGTTTGTCTTGCTTGTAGTTCATCTTTAAATTTTCCCTTAATTTTCTTATTTTTAGTTGTCAATGGACTTTTATTTAATTTATTTATGTGGTGCTGAGAATCAAACTCAGTGCCTCACACATGCTAGGCAAGGTCTCTACCACTGAACTACAACCCTAGCCCTCTCCTAATGTTTTAATCTGTATTTATCACTAAAGCAAACCCCAAATGTTTAAAAATGTCAATACATTTTAGATATTCCAAGCCTATTAGTTTCAACTTCTGAAAATCAGTCTCTGTGACAGTCTGGACTCTGGGTTGATGGACTTCCTGACCTGGTCCATCACTGTTGTCCTTGGATTGCTCTTCACCACAGTCCCAGGGATCTCTTACCTCTTTCCCTGTGCGGCACCTGAATTCCAGGTCCTCCTACTTCTTGGCATTCCTACATCTCCTCATTTCCCATCTACAATGACTTCTCCTCTTCTCTCAAGATGTTAATGTTAGAGAATGGCAGGCTTCCTTTTCCTACAGATCTCGGTTTCCTCTAGTTTTCTTCTATTCTTTCTTTTCTTTTTGCATTTTTCTCCACATTTTCTTTTTGTATTCTTTCTCCATATTTCATGTTAGAATGCTTTTTCTGGTATCCAGTAATTCATGGTTGCATTCCTACTTAGAAGTGGGGCACTAAGCACTTAGCTGAGGTGAGATTCACCTTATAGTCATCTGGCTGCATTATTTCATGTGACAGCCCCTCTGCCCTGTATCTTCCTGTCATTAGTTAATCAGATCCTTTGAGAAGTATCTTCCAGTGCCTGACTAGAGGGTAAAAGCCAGGAGCTCTTTGCGAGGGCAACTAAAAGTAATATACACCCATTTCAGCCTTTACCAAAAGCTTGACACTATTTGGTCAAACTTTCATTGCACTCTTACTTTTGGTCCAGGGAACAAAAACTTTCTTCAATTCTGTTGATGTCCTTTCCAGGACCCCATCAATTTCTACATTTTTTTTTTTTTTTTTTGGTACCGGGGATTGATCTCAGGGGCACTCAACCACTGAGCCACATCCCCTGCCCTATTTTGTGTTTTTTGTAGAGACAGGGTCTCACTGAGTTGCTTAGCACCTTGCCATTGCTGAGGCTGGCTTTGAACTCGCGATTCTCCTGTCTCAGCCTCCCAAAGTGCTGGGATTACAGGCGTGAGCCACCGCGCCCGGCTTCTACATGATTTTTTAAAACTAGGATCTTGATGAATTTCATTACTCTAGCTAGCCTTCATACTTTCTTTTCCTCTAATACAACAGATTCCCCTCTAATTGACACTTTTTATTTAAAAATAAACATTTGATAATCATTTATAGAAAGAATGATCCCCAGTCTATTAACAACTTATCATTCACACACCTTGGCTTTGGTCACCTGGAAAGGAATATTTGTTTCCTATTTCTGAGTATAACCCAGGTAAATAAATTAGGCAAGACAGGTGACGAGTTCTGAAATGAATGGGAATGAATAAATCATCTGAGTACACCAAATCCCAATAAGATATAGAATCATGATACTTTACTCCAATCATCTTAAGAATAATATTCACTCTCCCTATATTGTCCTGGTCTAAAAATCATCACTGTGAAAAAAACAAGATTAGCTGTCCTGATACCTAGTCTGCATTTCTGTGCTGAGCATATGCTCCTGTGCACTGAGATCCTTGGCTGAAAGGGGGGATATCCTCTCCTAACTGCTTACTTTAAAATTAATTATAGTCCAAGTCCTTGGGGTTTTGTTTATCTGTAGCTGAAAACAACTGTACTAGACGCAGAAGGCAAACTGTCAGTTGGTATTCAGGATGGGCTCTCTGAGAAGGTATGTTTTGAGGACAAAAGAAATGGACTGCTACTGGGGGGCATAGCATCTTGGAAAGTGAGAACAGGTGTAAAGACTGTTGTGGAGGTTGGCATGCAGAAAGGGGGACAGTTGGAAACCCAATAAAACAAACAGAAATAAGTAGACCATAATCTTCCTGCTCAGCCATAGCCATTTATTTTCATTCCTTTCTACATGGTTCCAATCAAAATTGCCCCTTGACCTTTCCCTTGTTGCTGGCCAGTGATTCCTGGTTGTCATAGGTTGCTATGGTGTCATTTACTTGCTATTCTCTCATGGTTGGACCTTCCCTTGGAATGGAACCCTTCTCCTCCACCATCCTCCAAAACAAGCCCCCAGACCCTCTCACTGCCAATGCCTTGTTGAACAACCACAGCGGGCAGTGAAAAATGCCCTGTGAAGAAAACAAAGGTGCTGGCATGTTCACCAAGTCCTTAGGGTCTGGCCCTGGGTACTCTGGATTTCTGAGGCTGAGGCCACACTTTCCCTTGTATTCTCATGCCAACCCCCTTCTCCAGTGAGTCAGCCTGAAAGTAAGTCAGGATGGAGGCAAAGGACCCAAATGACATGATGTCTGGGCATCTCCTGGTCAGCCACCCCTCACCCCACATCCTAGGTACCTTCTGACAGAGCCTGGCTTCTCTCAAATATTTTTTCTTTCCTCCTTCACTTGTTCTCCATGCAAACCCTGGCCCTGGTGGGCGACCCCTCCATGCTGCCTCTCCAACAGGAAGGGGAGCAGAGGCTTTGCGGAGTGGGCCGCACTGTAGTGCTCGTAGTGCTCCAGCTGTCACTACAGAAGGACACTGGAGAGTGGGCCAAGCCCTCGCTTCACACTGCCTTGGGGGAAGAAAGAATCTATTCCAACCTGGCAGCTGATATTTACACATCTGAATAACGTGTGAAGGCAAGGGTGTAGAAACAGTAACAGATGACACCACAGAAAGGGAAACGAGGCCTCTGACAAAGACATGGACTATTTATGTGAAACCCAATGCCTCTGCTAAAAATATATCCCCAACGCCAAATGCTCATTCCTGATATGAGAACTGTTCAGCTCATAAAGTCATTCCTCAGCTCTCTTTCTGGACCAAGTGTTTATCATGTAACAGTAAACTTCTCAATTTTCCAGCATAATGTTACGGAGGTCACACATGGTTCTAGCCCCAGCTCCTGACTGCACTGGGTTCACTTTACTGGTAAAATGGAAGGAAAAGGGGATAAAGTGAAGGGTAATTCCAGTTTGATACTTTATGAATCTAAGAAGTCATTTGAGTGGTTGATAGGCTGGAGGGGAACATGGAATTTCCATTTTCAGAAGTTGTGCTTAGAATTGCTTGTAGCAGACAGATAATACATGTTAGATGAATGACTTCATTCACCAAACCATTCAACTTGATTTTAATAACTATGGAGCCTCATCTACACAGTCTGAGAGCAATAATACTACAAGATGCAGGGAAAGTCCACTTGACTAGATCAGTAGCCTTTCCTTACCCAGATGTTATGTTCCAAAACCCCCAGTGAATGCCTGAAACAGTGAATAGCACCAAATCTTACATATACTATGTTTTTCATATACATATGTATATATGATAAAATTTAATTTATAAATTATGCACATCAAGAAATTAACAAGAACCATAAAATGGAACAATTATAACAATCAAGATTGAACAATCAATTATAATAATTGAACAATCAATTATAATAATTAAATAGAACAATTATAATAATTAATCATCATTACTCTTGCCCTTTGGGACCATTACAAGTGAAAAAAGGGTTACTTGTATATAAGCACTGAAATACCACAGAAGTTGATCTAATAACTCAAGAGTGTTACCAAGGAAAAACATAAACAAACCCTTTAGCTTTATTTGTTCTTAATTCGCTTAAAAATCCTTAATTTTGACTAGGTGCATTGGCACATGCCTATAATCCCAGAGGCTCAGGAGACTGAGGATCACAAGTTCAAAGCCATGCTCAGCAACTTAGCCAGGCCCTCAAAAACTTAATGAGATCCTGACTCAAAATTAAAAAATAAAAAGGGCTAGGGATGTGGGTTACTGATTAAGGACCTCTGGATTCAATCCCTGGTGCCAAAAACAAATAAGCAAACAAAAACAAAACTAATTTTAGAGGTCACACAACTGGGAAATATTAGTCTCCTACTAGCTTAGCTGTAGATCACACCCCTAATGTGTGGATTATGATGGTAACAGTTGCCTATGTTACTCTCCAGGGACCTGAAGGCCACTTTTGCTGATCACACTGACTTTTCACTTGTGCCTGCAGATATCCCATGGGTGACTGGAATGGGTTGAAAATGCTTGGCATCTCTGTATTCATATTGCATCTGTCTCCTTTGTTGCCTTAACTTTTGGATCAGATTCTACTCAGTTCTGCATATAGGGACTACTAAGTAACTAAAGGGCAGGTAGCATATATAGCATGGATACTCTGCACAAAAGGATGACTTAAGTCCAGACAGAGTGGCGTGAGATTTCATTGTTACTCAGAATGGTATATAATTTAAAACTTATGACTTGTTTATTTCTAGAAATTTTCATTACATATTTTCAGACTGCAGTTGACATCAGGTAATTGAAACCACGGAAAGTGAAACCAAAGACAGGACTACTATAAATACCAACTCCTACTTGCAAGTGAAAAAAACTAACTGGAAGTAGCAAAGAAAACAAATAGATTTTTTTAAAAAATTCATACAGTTAAAATGTGGGAAAGGTACCAGTTAGCTGCCCTTTGGGTGGGGACAGCTGTCAGGCACTGTTCTCCCCACCCTTCCCCTCTACTCCCTATCCTGCTGGTTTGTGGGTTGAAGAGCAGGCAGAAGGGGTAGAGCCTGGCAGCTAGAAATCTCCACATTCATATCTTCACAGACACCACTAAAGAAGAAAAAGGATTTCTCATCATCCAGCTAAAATTTGAGGGAAAGACTAATCGGCTCACCTCAAGCCATGTGTCCACACACTGGACCATTTGCTCAAGGAGTGAGGAGATTGATTGGCTCAGCTTCTGTCAAAGCATGAACCCTGAGCAGCAGGAGAGGCAATCTCTGCAAGAAGTGGAGTAGCCCCCACGAGTACACTGCAGGGATTTGTGACTGAACTGGAAGAAAGTGAACAGAATATTGCTTGCATCTGGCCACAATTTAGATGTGCAGGTGAGGCTTGTCCCAAAGTGAGAGCTATGCTAGCTGAATGTTTGAAGATGTTCGTAAAAGCAGATTCGTTTCAGAATGATCCTCCCACTTCAGAGTAGGGAGAAGGAAATAATATCTTGGAAAGATGTAATTTTTAGGTGGGGGAGAATTCCTATTGAAGGGAATGGTTTTATACATTATAGAAAGTTTATGAGGTCACACAATATTTTCCTTGAAAGAAGGTAAGGATATGTCTTCTAACTCCATTACAAGAAGGAAAAAAAAAAGGAGCTATGAGGAGCCAAAGTGTCAGGAGTAAAACAAGCAATCACTGAGACTTGGGGGCAAGGCTTTAAAAGAACAGCATGCAAATTAAAACAACCCTGTATTTATGCCTATTAAATTGTGGAGAACTTTTAAAAAATAATACTCAATTTGGGCAAGGCTTTGGTGAAACAGGTACATCTATACATTGCTAGAACTATGGATTGAAAAGCAATTTGACAGTATGTTATTAAAGCCATTAAAGTGCTTGGCAGTTTTGACCCAGCAATCTCTATTTAAGAAATTTCCTTAGGAACTAAACGGACAAAAAAGAGAAATAAAGATACTTATTGAGTTCTAATTCCTACTGAAGAATTGTGATAGCCAGGGTCATATTTTATCCTTGTGTCCTCAACACAGTCTCCATCAAGCATGACACAGGGTCTGCACTTTAAAATTTGTTAAAATAGTAAGGGAAAATACATGATCACAAACTGATAATTTTAGAATTAATTATGTAAGATTAGCTCAATGGGAGAGGATGTCATCATTAAAAATAAAAAAAAAATGAGAACAATATTGCAGAGTGAAAGAATACTTCTCTTGGGGATCCAGAGGGAAAACCCAAACTAGAAGGGTACATAAATAACATTGTTCTTACATTCTGATTACAAATATGTATAATTTATTTTTGTATCTGGACATGGACTAGAAAAGAAACAGAAGAAAGAAAGCAACTACTAATTGGAATGACTTTTTCATTGTACAATCTTTTAATATTTGCGCAATAACATGTTTAAAATTAATTGGTATGTTTGTGAAATACAACTGTTCTGGCAGAATGGCCAACAGAACCCATCTGGATTGCAGCAGAATATCCAGGAGCCAACTAGTGGGAGATTCTCTTATCATTTCCTCAGTCTGGGACTCGGGAGACCTTGGAAATGGAATCTCCCAAAGAAATCACAGCTACACCTGTGAATAGATCTTCAGGGTTTAAGTACATACAGACATACAGACATGATCAATAAAATATCAATCAAAGATAAACATTTTCTGGTACATAAGCTTTTATTGTCAAGACTGGCTACATAATTTACAGGACTCAGGGCAAAGTGAAAATTTGGGCCCCTTGTTAAAAAATTATTATGAATTTCAAGATGACAGCTGCTGAGCATTAAATCAGAAGAGGACCCTTTCATGTGTCCAGCTCAGGCTTTCTCTCCCAAAGCTGGACCTTTATATAAATGGCATGTAAGCAATGGAGTAAATTTCAGTTCTAGTGTCAATTCTCTCTGACTAGGGCTGAGACTATGAGTCAGTCACCCACTCTGTGCCCCCATCTGGTCAGAATTTGAACTCCGCTGTCAGCATTTTCCTGTCTGTGACTCAGTTTCTGATTCCATCAGCCAGGAGCAGGGCCTCAATTTGCTCAGATGCTGTGAGATATGGAGAGCCCCTGCCCATGCCGACACAGCTCACCTCCTCCAGGGAATACTTCTTAAAATTACCCATCTTCAGATTCAGCCTACTGCACCCCCCCCCATTTCCCATTAAAATGCTCATAAAAAAGATGAAAAGGAGAAAACGCACAACAGCAGGGACATTATGGATAATAACCAACCATATGCCAGAATCCAGGGGAGCAATCGTAGCTGCAGCATCGCTGCGTTATAGTAAGAAAAGCAGCCGTGGCTCAGCTGAAGTTGTCCAGCGAGGACCTGGGCTGCGTCTGCCTGGGCTGTAGCTGTCCAAGACAGTTTGAGTTCCCTCAAAAATATGCTTAATTTCATCCATGGCTCCAAGCACCCCCCACCCCGAAATACGAGCGCTATTCTTTCTGCCTCTTTTGTGGCCACTCCACCTCTATCCCATACACCAGGGAGTTCCTGACTCTTCTGGAAATTTTGTAGCCCAGTTTACCATTCTAGCCAAATGTATACTTTTGATTCTTAGTTGCTCCCCCTCAATGTACTTGACCCCTCTGGTTTGTCCTCCCTGAGTCTCATCCTCACACTGCTCTCTGCGCTTCTGCCTGATCCAGGTTCCCAGCACTCTCTTTCGTGCCCTTTAGAATTTCGGGCTCTTTTTACAAATCCCAGGACGAGTCTCCTGCTCATTTGAGAAACTCAATTTTTTCCCCAGGGAGACTTCTCAAGTACATGGCACTCACATTCACTTCTTCATCCCCCACCACACAGTCCTCAGGGCAGAATGTGCTACCAGATCCCACTCCTCCATTATAGAGCCCCAGGGTCCCAGAGTGAGGCAACTTAGGAGCGACTGGCCTGAGGTCCAAAATGCTTAGATGCATGGAGATAGCCTACCTTAACAGAGGGCTGAAAATAGGGTGAGGGTCACTGAACACTGCTTTGCCATTGTCTTGAGTGAGATATAAAGGGACATAAAAAGCATTTTTAGAGTAAATGCATCAAGAAAATGTCTCCCTGAAATTGGGAGATATTGAAGCTGTTGCAGACAACCGGCAAGGTCAAGGGAAGATGCTGTTGTATTTTTGAATACAAAAATACAGGCTCTAGGTCAGAGCTGAAAACCACCAAGGCCAAGGTCACCATAGCTGCAGAGGGCAGAGGTGGCAGCTCCATCTGACCGAGAAGGCAGGCACCATGGTTCCTGCTTCCACCACTGTAACCAGCTCTGAGAGAACAAGAGAGTCCGCCCAGAGTGGAGAGGAAAGTCCCCCTGCACCCTGATCCCCTCCTCCTCTTTCTCCCAACATGCACACACACATTTTTACACACAGATCCATGGGTAAGTAGTTGTCACACTAGACCTCTTGGTGTGCAAAATTTTAGAAAGCTGTGTTGTTGAATTTTTCATTTCTGTTGGTATCTTTTTAACATAGGTACTTCTGGTAGGATTTTACAAGGGAAGCCTAATGCTGTCCTAGCTCTCTCTTAACAACAACAAAATTAACCACAAAGATTTTTAAAGTCAAAGTAGTATCCAGACATTAAAAGAAAAAAAAAGCCCACAAACAGAAAATTCAATTGACTCAGGCCCTTCTTTTACAACATTAAATTACAAAAAATAATGAAAAAAAATTGCAGTATGAGACCTCCAAATACATTAATTTTTTAACATGAGAAGGCAAGGATTTACATCGTAGATGGACACATGATCATATGTCACATCACTCAGATACCTTTTTTGCAAAAACTACTCAAAATATTCTCTAAGTGAACAAATCAATCTAGTGAGTGGAGAAGCTTAAATTGAAAAAAAAAAAAACTAAAATAAATTTGGAAGTCCATTTAATGATAGAGCAAATTACACCTATATTTTTGTAAATACATTAGAGTTATAAAACTGAAGGGAAAAGTCAAGCAATTTCTTTCTTTTTTTAAAGTGTTTTTATTCTACTTAGGTATACCTGACAGCAGAATGCATTTTGATTCATTGTACACAAAGGGAGCACAACTTTTCATTTCTCTGGTTGTACATGATGTAGAGTTGCACCATATGTGCAGTCATACATGCATCTAGGGCAATAATGTCCATATCATTCTACCATCTTTATTGCCCCCATATCTCCTCCCCCCCCCTTCCTCCCCTTTGACTAAAATTTCTCCATTCTTCCTATGTCCCCTCTCCCATTATGGATCAGCATCCACTTATCAGAGAGAACATTCAGCCTTTGGTTTTGGGGATTGGCTTACTTCACTTAGCATGATATTATCCAACTCCATCTATTTATTGCAAATGCTATAGTTTTATTCTCTTAATGCTGAGTAATATTCCATAGTGTATATATACCACAGTTTCTTTATCCATTTATCTATTGAAGGGCATCTAGGTTGGTTCCACAGTTTAGCTATTGTGAATTGAGCTGCTATAAACATTGAAATGGCTGCAGCACTGTAGTATGCTGTTTTTAAGTCTTCTGGGTATAGACCGAGGAGTGGGATAGCTGGGTCAAATGGTGGTTCCATTCCAAGTTTTCTAAGGAATCTCCATACTGCTTTCCATAGTGGTTGCACCAATTTGCAGTCCCACCAGCAATGCATGAGCATCCATTTTCCCCCACATCCTCACCAACAAAAAGTCAAGCAATTTCTTATGAAGACTTAGGAGAGAAGTAAAAATGACAAGAGCCAGGAAAGCTCATCTAACTCAAGTCTATGTAGGGTGCTTAGGGTGACTCCCTGGAACACTACAATTGCCCACTCCCCAGAAGCTGTACTTGGCATACATGAGAAGACTCTTTCAGCTATATTTGTGTCATGTGATTCTGATTTCCAGGCCACCAGGTAGGTATGTGACTCAAGCTAAGCTATCAGATCATCTCTACTAGGAATATGAAATTTGAATGTAGACACACAGCACCAGAGTGCCATTGCCTGAGCCATCTTGGATTCTTAGAGAACCAAGGCTCATGGATGCCTCTAGCCAAGATCCCTGGGTCCACCTTGGTCCCTGCTCATCTCAAAGCTTTGTTGTTCCATTTTTCTTTGGACTCCACGTCATTACCTAGTTACCTATATTAATAAATGACCCTTTAAAGTTAAGGTATGCATGGACCATGTCTGTTATTATTGACCAGATGAATCCTAACTATTGAAGAAGTTACTACTAGGAATGAAAAATTTCAACTACCAGAATGTCAGAAAGAATGACTCTGGTAAGGACAGAATAGAAGCAAGAATATGCTCATCTATATGCTCATCTGCCTGTTTGTGTCTGGAAAGATGGCAATCCTTGCCATGTAGTAGTGACATAATTAGTAAAATTATTGCCTATGTTCCCTCGGGATTTGAATCAATGGTAATATTGCAAGACTGTAGCATATTTCAATTACTTTTTAAAGTTTTTTTTTTGCAGTACTGGGGATTAAACACAGGGTTGCCCTATCCACTGAACTACATCCCCTGCCCTCATTTTTTCATTTTAAGACAGGTTCTCACTAAGTTTCCCAGGTTGGTCTTGAACTGGCAATTTTCCTGCCTGAGCCTCCAAGCCACTGGGATTATAGGAACTTGTCACCAGACCTGGCTTCAGTTACCTCTTGCTGCCTTTATGGTACAAGAAGAGAGAGACAATCTCCAATTCAAGACAACCATCTTAAAAACTGATAGACAATAGCACAGAAAACATAAAACTCTGTCCAGCAAGACCCTTTACAGATGTCAACAGAAATCTGAGTCTGCTGAAGGTCATATAATTGTATACTGTGCCAAACTACAGATGTCAATTTTGTCACTGCATCTTCTTTATAAAGTGGATGTTAAAGCTAATGCTAAGGGGCTGGGGTTATGGCGCAGTGGTAGCGTGCTTGCCTAGCACACGGGAGGCACTGGGTTCGATCCTCAGCACCACATAAAAATAAAATAAAGATATTGTGTCCACCTACAACTAAAAAATAAATATTTAAAAAAAAAAAAGCTAATGCTAAATTTGGTGTCCTGATCAGAAAACTGGGGGTTATGGCAACCATGAGAAGTCTGGGAACCTGAGGATTCCCTCTGATTCTTTCATTCTTCCCATACACCCTCAGAAGAAAGAGAGTGGAAGAATGGGTAATCTCCCCAGATGTCAGCTTAGGAATGAAAGGCTCCATGACACCAGTTGGAATGCATCGCCAGATGTCACTTTAGGCTTTTTCCCAGGGAAGGTAAGGAATTTGGTGAATCTCATTGGGCAGAGGAATCCATGATTATGTAGAAGAAAAGGGTCTATGTGCACGTGCACACACGTGAACATTCACATGCATGTGTAGGTGTTGATTGGTCAAGGGGTGGAGTATAGTGAACATTTGTTGCTTGATTCATCCACTTCCATATTCTTTCTAGAAATAGTCCTCCTATGGGGGGTGGGCAGGATTTTGCTCTCTTCCATCTTTAATGTTTACTTATACGGAGTCATCGTCTAAAATAGGGCTCCATCTTCTGGCTACCTATCTCAAGCTGTATCTGATTCTGGCCGAGTCAAAGTCCTTTCTGATATATTTCAAATTTTGCATTGAGAAAATAAAGTAAAAATCTGGCTGCTTGGTGTCTGGTGATATACTCTGCAACTATTACTAGTGAGCAAGTTTTCTTCATGTGCCTTGGAAAACAAAGAAAGCTGAACAACAGTGAGATGAAGGTATGAAACTAAGAAGAATTCATAAGGAAGAACAGCCTGAGTTTTTACAGTGCTCTGGTCTTTCCATGAAGCCCAACTATGTCCTTGCTTATGATTCATGATGTTCTTGAGCTGAGTAATTTCCACTACCTTCCTAGTCAACACAGTCACCTCTGGCTTAAGCTGGCTCAAGTTTCTATTTCTAGCAACCAAGATAATTCTAACTAATACCTGTTATTATATGGAAAATTTGCATTTTAAACTTATCCTCAGTGTGTCACCCCTTTTGCAGGTTTCTTCTGCATCTTGAGCCTTTATCACAGCACTTATTGCAGTGGATAGTAATTATTTTACACATATACCACCCACTAAACTATGAATTCATTAGGAGCCAGGCCTAACGAATCTTCTTTGCATCCCCAGGCCTGACACTAAGTGCATAGTCTAAATACTCATCTAAGTCCAGAGGTGGCAGCAGAATCTCTTGTAGGAACAGCACTTCCTACCTTGGTAACTGCTTCAGAAGTAAGCTCTTGGCTCCCTGGCTCCATTAACACCTGAGTCCAGATGTGTCCTTGTCACCCCAGCACAAGAAGCCCAGGAGATGGAGATGGTGGTGAGAGGGAGTTTGCCGGTGCTGTTTAGCTAAATAGTAACCACTGACTGACCAACTGATCTGCGCAGTTGTCTCAAAGAAAAGCACAGAGGTCTGCCTTCTAGAAGTCCCCGCTAAGTTTGGAACCTGAGCAGAAATTGGACTATGGAGTGGACAGCACAATCTTTCATGTCCACTCAGGAGGTCAAGCACAGGCATGGGGCACAATGACCCAGCTCAAGTATAGTATGGAGGACATTAGATTTCCATCATGTAGCACATGTGTACAGGGGTGAATTTGTGCTCAGGAGCCAGGAATAGTCCACTCCTAACTGAGATGTACCCCAAAACACGAGCCCAAATGGAGGAAAACCACACGCCTATATCAAAATATTTACAAATTATAAGTCCAGCTAATGACGTGCTAAGTAGAGCATGTTCAAACCCCCATATTGACAAATAGACCTTCCAATAGACCTGGAAGGCAAGTTCAGATGTGGAATTCCTGGATCTGTTGATGTTCTATACTGAAGCATGAATGTCACAAGGAGAGCTGGCCTCACCCTTCTCTTCCTGCCCTTGGCCCTGCTCCACATTATGAGTGGTTCCTGACTACATGCGTGGATATGCAGCCCAAATGTCCCCCACAAACATATGCCCCTTAACTGCCATTGGGGCTATGGGTGCATACATGACTTCAGAGAATGGATGGAAAGAAGCAGTTCTGGCAGGCCTAGGAGAGAGGTCCAGGCTGGACAGGAACTCTAGGATTCTGAGTCTTAGGATGTTTTCAGGTTGAAACATCGAGAATGTTCCTGCTGAAGAGGACAGGTGGCGGCTACCCCCCACGGGGGTTCTCCTGTGGGCAGATAATGAGCCACTGAACTGAGGCAGAGAGTTAGGGTCTGGTTTAGTGAGGCAGAGTTCTCCCCAGAGGGAAGATGGGGGCCTCTGATCCGAGAACTTTGGAAAGGGGAAACATGTGCACCCTGATCTAATCTGTCTGTGGGGAGAAAGGTGAAGCATACACTTAGTTACCATCAGAGAACTGGATTCATGGTGAGGCCAGCAGGCTCTAGCTTAGTGACCCACAAAGGAAGTTTGGAAGGTGATAGGGTCGGGAAGAGGGCAGGCAATGGGGGAGCCCGGTGGTGAGAGCCTGGTCACCTAATACTAGATCTAGAGAGTATGGCTTAATTCCAAGTGCCCCTCCCCCTGATCCCCTCCCTCTAACTAGACTGCTGATGCCCTCTACCCTTAGGCTGGCTTGGATGCTATAGAGCCTACTGGTGGGGGGCCTCCTGGGCTACAGATATGAGGGACAAAAAGAGGCTGGGGAATAAGGTGGGACACATGGGGAAGGTCCAGAGAAATGACAAGCCCCAGTGAGTCTAGAGCTATGCTGGCTAGTTTCATGTGGCTAATTGAGCACTTGAAATGCGGCCTGTCTAAAATGATATATGCTACAAGTGTAGATATACCCTCAAGTTTGAAGAGTGAATGGGGAAGATAGAATGTAAGTAAAATACCTCCTTAATCATATTTATATTGATGACATGTTGAAATGATCATACATTCTATATATTGTTTTACAGAAAACACATTGTTAAGATAATTTTATCCGCTTCATTTTACTTTTAAAATATAGCTAAAATTCTGTGTGTGGCTCACATTGTATTTCTGTTAGGGTAGTACTACAGACATCCTCCAACTAAGGGTAGAGAATATGGAAGATGAAGAAGGAAGAAGACGGCAAAAAAAGAGAAATCATGTTATTACATGAACAACCATGCCAAGAGTTAACATTCTTTTATTATCCAGGTACTGATGAGAGAGCTTTTACATGAAATATTTTATTAATCTTCACAGCAACCCTATAAGTCTTCCATTACTATTTCCTGATATTATCCATGAAGGAACTTAGAAGTATAATAGTCCCCCTCATCCATGAGGGCTATGTTCCAGCACCCCCTGTGCATGCCTGAAACTATTGAACCCTCTATCTGTCTATCTATCTATACATACATACATACTGTGTTTTTCCTATACATACACAAACATGATGCAGTTTAATTTATAAAGTAGGCACAGTAAGAGATTAATAATTATAGCTGATAATAAAAGAGTGAAATAGCAGCATATAGTAGTCTCTAAAGTTAGGTGACTGTGGTCCTCTCTTTCTCTCAAAACACCTCTTTTGGTAAGGTGCTGTCCTTACCCTTCTCCTCATGATGATGTGAGGTGACACATAGCTGTGTGATGGGGTGAGGTGAGGTGAATAATGCAGGTGTCCTGACATGGTGTTGGACCACTACTGACCTTCTGATGATAACACTAAAAGGAAGATCATTGAGCCTTGACAAAGCCTGTTGACCCAGGTAATTGAAATCACACAAAGCAAAACCCCAGATAAGGGAGACTTATACAATAAGTAACGGGCCCAGGGTCCCACAGCTCATGAGCAGGTAAAGACTGGGAAGCAAACGGACACAGTGAGACCATGCTGTTCACATGCCTAGCCTCTGGCCTTCAGCCTCCAGCCACACAGCCTAAGCCAAAAACTCTCTATACATTCTCATTGACCTTTCAAAAGATTCAATTTCTGAGAAAAGCCTTCCTTTTTAGAGATTTCTCAATATGATTGTTATATATGTATAATTTCATTTTGTTCATTTATGTTTTTACTAGAGAGCTCAATGTTTGTGCCTTGAGCAAAAGTCCAAGGTCCCACAGTAGGTTCAATGGTTCTAAATGTCAGACCTGAAACCCTAGCTTTGCTGGGACTCTCTCACTGCTATGAGATTCGGATGTAAGGTATCCCCAAAAGCTCAGGAGTGAGACAATACAAGAAGGTTTAGAGGTGATAATTGATTTAACCCAATCGGTGTGTCAATCCCCTGATAGGGATTACCTGGGTAGTAACTGTAGGCAGGTAGGGTGTGGCTAGAGGACATGGGTCTCTGGGGGTATGCTTTTGGGGTTTATATTTTGTCCTTATTGAGCAGATATCTTCTCTCTCTCTCTCTCTCTCTCTCTCTCTCTCATAGTGCTATGCTCCCAGCCTCCACACCCTCTGCCATGATGTTTTGCCTCATCTCAGGCCCAGGGAATGGAGTTGGCCATCTATGAACTGAGACTTCTAGAACTTTGAGCCCCCAAATAAACTTTTCCTCCTTAAAATGATTCTTGTCAGGTTTTTTTAGTCACAGCAGCAAAAAAGCTGACTACAACACCCACCTTCCCCTCCTTCTGTGATACAGATGGAAGACGTCAGATTCTCCGAAAGTATGGCCCAAGAAAATTGGATGGGACCTAATCAGCTGAACAAACAGGCTGCAAATTGATCTTGACATGAGAAGTCATCAAGAATCTGCAACAAAATTTCCAAGCTGTCAAAACAATTCAATATGCATTCACTTAGGGTAAGGGGGATTCACGTTTCCTGTTCTCCACCAGACACCAATGATTAGTAGAGAAAATGAATAGACCATCATGAATCTAATCTTCTGTAATTGTCACTGGAACAGCACAGGACGCCAACACCATCCTCTTGTGTGGTAGTCTTGAGAGGGCAACCAGAGTTTAATCTGCTTCTTAATAGCCAAGGGCCTTGTAAAAACAGGTCCTCATTGTTTGAAAGATGAGTCAGGACACTTAGGGCAGCAGGGACCCCATCTTGGGGAGTGCTAACATACTTCCAGGTGCTGGCATTGGGGCTTCATGGAGCTTCTCAGCCCAGGTTCAGCTAAAGGGCTGAGAGGGGAACACGCAGCCCAGGCTGCATGGGCCATAACATAGGGCCACAACTTAGGTGACTTAAATAGCAGGCATGCATTGCTTCATCATTCAAGAAGCTACGAATTTGAAATCAAGGGGTTTACAGGTTTGTTCTTCTGGGACTATATAGAAGAATTTGTTGCAGACATCTCTCCTAAATTCTGGTAGCTGTTCCAGGCCTTTCTCCTAACTTTTGCAGCTTGCCTGTGATCTTTGGCATTTCTTGACTTGCAGATGCCTGAGCTGATCTCAGCCTTCATCTTCATGGCATTCTCTCTCTGTGATGGTCTCCTTGTTTTTCTCTCTTCCTGTGTCCAAATTTACCCCTTTTACAGGACCTGCTGTATTGCATTAGGTCTACCCAAATGACCTTGATTTGATCACCTGTAGGACCCTGTCTTAGTCTGTTGTGTGGCTACAACAGAGTATTTGAAACTGGGTAATTTATCAAGAAGAGAGATTTATTTCTTACTTCTTATAGTTTGGGAAGCTGGGCAATACAAGAACATGCTCTTCTGGCTGTGGCATAACCTGGAGGAGGGAGCTACACAGCAGAGAGGTGCATGAAGATCAGAAAAACTGGGTTTAACTTTTCCTTGGATCAGGAGCCCACTCCTGAGATAACAGCATTAATCCATTCAGGGAGGGTGGTACCCTCATGACCTCTTAAAGGTCGCACCTTCTAATACCATTCCAACAGTAACTAAATTTCAACACAAGTTTTGGAGGGGACATTCAAATCATAGCAAACTTTAGTTCCAAGTAAGGTCATACTCACACATGCTATGGCTTAAGACTTCAGTATCTTCTCAGGGGACAGGTGACAATTCTATCCATAGCATCTGGGATGGCTGGAATTCCCTTGGAGAATAATTATATCCTAAGCAAGATCTGGTCAAGGATAAAACTCATCCATTAACCTAATAGTCCCTGCAGTAAACTTGAAATTATTCTGGGACACCCAGGGACCTGTGGTGTAGTGGACAAGTTTGGGAGGCAGTTCTCTTTTCTCCCCAAGCCTTCCTCATGGATCCCTTGGAAGGAGAAATCCTAAGGCCATGGATGTCTTGCTGCTTGTCTCTGTCATGTTGTCTCTTGTCTCTTGTCTCTGTCACAGGCATCTCGTGAGGCAGAGTGTGTGCTGCACTCTATCCTTATACTCCCTCTGTCCCTGTGAGAGCTGGTGCATTGCCCAGAGCCTCATTCAAGTCTGGACTCTGCCATTTATCAATGATGTGACCTGGGACATGTTCTGTGACCTTTCAGCCTCACATTTATTATCCATAATGGGGACGAAGATGTCACTCTTTTTCATGTGCTAATGTGAGGAATATGGGAGGTGTTTTAGTCAGCTTTTTCACTGCTGTGACTAAAGGATCTAACCAGACAACTGTGAGGAGGAAAAGCTTATTTGAGGGCTCAGTTTCAAGGGACTTTGTCCCTAGAAGGCCAGCTCCATTCCTTAGGGCTCAAGGTGAGGCTGAACTTCATGGTGGAAGAAGGTAGCAGAGGGAAGCAGCTCACATCATAGAGATCAGAAAGCAGAGAAAGACATCATGCACAAAATCCAACTCAAAGTGGATCAAGGACCTACGAATTAGACCAGAGACCCTACGCCTAATAGAAGAAAAAGTAGGCCCAAATCTTCATCATGTCGGCTTAGGACCTTACTTTCTTAACAAGACTCCTATAGCGCAAGAAGTAAAATCAAGAATCAATAAATGGGATGGATTCAAACTAAAAAAAAAACAAAAAACTTCTTCTCAGCAAAAGAAACAATCAATGAGGTGAACAGAGAGCCTACATTGTGGGAATAAATTTTTGCCACACGCACATCTGATAGAGCACTAATCTCCAGGATATATAAAGAACTCAAAAAACTTAACGCCAAAAAAACAAACAACCCAATCAATAAATGGGCTAATGAGCTGAACAGACATTTCTCAGAAGAAGATATACATTCGATCAATAGACATATGAAAAAATGTACAACATCTCTAGCAATTAGAGAAATGCAAATTAAAACTACTCTAAGATTTCATCTCACGCCAGTCAGAACGGCAATTATCAAAAATACAAGCATCAATAAGTGTTGGCGAGGATGTGGGGGAAAAGGCATGCTCATAAATTGCTGGTGGGACTGCAAACTGGTACAACCAATCTGGAAAGCAGTATGGAAATTCCTTAGAAAACTTGGAATGGAACCAGCATTTGACCCAGCTATTCCACTCCTCAGTCTATACCCAAAGGACTTAAAAACAGCATACTACAATGACACAGCCACTTCAGTGTTTATAGCAGCTCAGTTCACAATAGCTAAACTGTGGAATTAACCTAGATGTCCTTTAATAGATGAATGGATAAAGAAACTGTGGTACATATACACAATGGAATATTACTCAGCAATAAAAGAATAAAATTATGGCATTTGCAGGTAAATGGATGGAGTTGGAGAATATCATGCTAAGCAAAGTAAGCCAATCCCAAAAAAACAAATGCCAAATGTTCTCTCTAATTAGTGGATGTTGATCCATAATGGGGGAGGGGACACAGGAAGAATGGAGGAACTTTGGTCAAAGAGGAGGGAGGGGGAGGGGGCATGGAGACAGTAAAGATGGTGGAGTGAGATGGACATCATAGCCCTAGCTTCATTCATGTATGACTACATATATGATGTAATTCTACATCACATATAACCAGAGAAATGAAAATTTGACTCAGCTATTCCACTCCTCAGTCCATACCCAAAGGACTTAAAAACAGCATAGTACAATGACACAGCCACTTCAGTGTTTATAGCAGCTCAGTTCACAATAGCTAAACTGTGGAATTAACCTAGATGCCCTTTAATAGATGATTTCATTTTATTATAAAATAAAATAAAAGGCATATAGTGTTAAAAAAAAGAAAAAGAAAGCAGAGAGACTTGACTTGTTAGATACAGATATATACCCAAAGCCATGCCCTAATTCCCGCCTCCTCCTGCCACACCCTACCACTTCAGTTACTAATCAATTAATCCCTATTAGGGGATTAATTCACTGGTTGGGTTAATTCTCACAACCCAATCATCTTTCCCCGCAACCATCTTGCATTGTCGTACAAGTGAGCTTTTGGGGAACACCTCACATCCAAACCATAACAGGAGGTGATTCAGTTAAGGCACCAGGTCCACTGTCTAGCATAGTGTTAGTGTGTAATAAGTGAGAGCTTTTGTTACTGAGGCTTAACTTAGTCAGAATCTGACTTGGAGAAACTGGCTCCCCCTCTCTGATAGGCCTTCCAGACGTCAGTCTGAGGACCAGTGTTGCCAGGAATCATTTCTCCTGGCCAGTGACATTCCCACCTGGCTTCAGACACTTTAGAAGAGCACATTGCACATCTTGTTGGATTTAAGTCCCAGAGGCAAGTGCTGGAATTAACAGCCCCTGAGTTGGCACCAGATAAACAGAGAGGGAGAAGAAATGCATATTACCACTAATAAAGAATTCAGTTCATAAAAAATCTACCAGGAAAAAAAAAGGCCATTTGTCCAATCTCCCAGGGCCCGATTAGTCACTGCTGTAGTAGACATGACTTTGAGATGTGAATGTTCTTTTCTTTTAGAGGAGAGAGAGAGTAAAAGACAGGGAGAGAGAAAGAGAGGGAGAGAGAGAGAGAGAGAGAGAGAGAGTGACAACAGGGAAGAAGAGAGAGAGCAAATGAGACAGAAAATCCTCTGTGCTCTTCCTGAGGCACACTTTGATCCTCTTGGTTAACTCCTCCAAGGTCTAATGCCTGAGTTACCCTCCAACCTCCCTTAGGCTCAGCTACAGACACCCCCTCCCTGCCTCCTGTGCTTTCCTCAGAAGCCCTGTCCCTTCGTTCTGTCTCCTGTATATGCTGTGGTTAATAACTGAATACCACAGAATAGGCAGCTTTATAAAGAAAAGGTTTATTTTGGCTCTTAGTTCTGGATGTCCCAGCTGGAGGGGTCACTTCTGGTGACCACCTTCTTTTTTTTTTTTTTTTTAAATACTTTTTTAAATTGTAGATGGACACAATACCTTTATTTATTTCTTTATTTTAATGTGGTGCTGAGGATTGAACCCAGTGCCTCACGCATGCGAGGCAAGCGCTCTACCACTGAGCCACAACCCCAGCCCCTGGTGACCACCTTCTTGCTGGCAGGGTCCTGAGGCAGTGCAGGGTATTCTATGACGAGACAGGGAATGTGTGTGGGGGCGTTTTCTCTGGTCTCTCTCTCCTTTGTCTCATAAAGTCACCAGGATTTAATCGTGAGGGCCCCATCCTAATGACTTTATCTAATCCTCCTACGCCATTAAGTGTCCACCCTCTTAATACCTCACACTGGGGATTAAATTTCAAGATCCCTTGAAGGAGACAAACAATATCCAAACCACACCATCTATTCAGTGGCAGAGACCCTGCCCTCATCACCTTGGAGTCCCAGGCACACCACAGGTACTCAGAAAGGCTTATAGAATGAGCCCATGAACTCCTGTAGGCAGGTGGCACATGAGCTCCACCACTCAAGGATTCTGTTCCTCCAAATCCCCAGTAGCAGCCTGCTTCCTGTTGGCCATCATGATCCACAGAGGCCTGGGCCTTTGGATGGTCCTCAGGCTTCTGCTCCTGCTGATGTCATGCCTTGTGTGCAGTGGCCCAGGGCGAGCTGGGAGAGTGTCTCGCTTGGGGAAGGGAGTGTACTCTAGCTATGGCTCTCCTGAAGAGTCATCACGCTAATGCATTCAAACCCTCCCTTCTCCAGAACTTGGTGTTCCCTGTCTTCAAGACAAGAGTTGGTGAATGGACCAGGCTCTCTCTAGGTATCCTTTTCCTCTCTACCAACCAGGGCCACCATGCTCAACTGTGCAGGTTGTGCCTGGTGCAGAAGGCACTAGGAAGCAGGAGGCCATGGGAAGCCAGAATCTGCTCCATTTGCAGAGTCTTGCATGTTAGTTGGGACTACATCTATGGGACACTGTGGGTAGCTCTGACTCGTATGTCTGCCCAGAGGGGACACCTTTTTCTACCTCATCAACCCAGGAGGAGCCATTTTCTGATTCATCCACAAAAGGGAGACTTTCTTCTAATTTTCAAAAAGGTGCCGTGTGGACAAGCATCAACCCTGCAGCCAGTTGTAACAGGATCAAACTAGCAGTGATTTCCAGCCCCATGGGGGAACAGGAATCCCATTTTAGACTTCAGTTTCCTAGATCTTTTCCAGAATGTTGTAGAGGGCCTGCTTTTGAGTTTATGTTCCTGGGTCTTCATGGTAAAGGGCGGGGGCTTCTATTTATGTCCATTATTAATATCCCCAGTGTGGGCCAGTGGCCTAGACTCATCATGCTGGTACACACCAGCCTTTCTATCCATAGTTATGGTTAATTTTATCAACATGGCTGGGCCATAGTACCCAGATATTTGGTCAAACACTGGTCTGAGTGTTGCTGTGAAGGCATTTTGCAGATGAGATTGAGTGAAACAAATACCACTCCACAATGTGGGTGGGCCTCATCTAATCAGTGAAAGGCATTAAAGGTGGGGGGGGGGGTGAGAAAAGGTTGTCTTGCTTTAAACTACCTTTAAACTTGAACTACATCAACTTTTCCCTGGATCTTCAGCCTGTTGTTCTATTCTGCTGATTTTGGACTTATCAGCCTCCATGACTACATGACCCCAATCCTGAAATTCTTCCCCCATGACACACACACACACACACACTTAATTTTATCCCTCTGACTAACGTACCCTATTTCAAGGTTATCTCCCTCTCTGAGTTTCATATAGGTTGTCTCAACCTATATGAAATCTCTGTGCCCCATGTGAAACCTTTCTCTTCAGAAGGGAGGGTGCTAGGAGATTGAATTAAGGAATTTTGCTGGGTTTCTGACTCAGGTTTCTCCAAGTCTTTTAATGTTGACAATTCCAACAGAAGAACAAGGCTGAATGAAGGTCTGAAGGGTTGGTAGGGACCAAGGGACCTGTGGGCCCATCTGCAGGCAAGTCGACTCCTAGGGCAGTGAGGGATGAGCTACACTCTCTGCTGATCCCACGCCAGCCACCCACGTCCACTACTCAGACACGAGATCCACAGCACTGTCGCCAGGTTTCTCTCTAGCTGAACTGGGCTTAGGGCATTACACTCACTAATTTGATTCACTAGATGAATCAAATATCAGACATTTAACTTTTCTGTAAGGGCCCATTATTGTTAACAAATCCATCTCCACGCCCATTCTACCAAGTAGAATTTATACTCAGTATCAAATGGAAAGTAGTCAAGCAGGGAGAGGTGGGACCTTGACTGACACTGGACTGGAAGCTCCCTGCAGTAGGCCCTATGCCTGATCTGCTTCAAGAGCTCCAGGGCCAGCACAGGGCCTGACCCAGGTGAGCAACCTCTGTCTGCTCGAAAGCTAGAACTGAGCCTAACGTAAAATCTCCCGACCTCAGGAAAAGAGAAGACTTGGAACGAGCCCAGAACTTGGCCTTTTCTGGTTTTGAGAAGTGCTTTTCTGTTTATCTCCATCAGCCCTTCACATAGCCATGAGGCATAGGGGAGTGCGTGTTTCAATCCCATTCCATAGAAGCAAAGCTCAGGAAACTTTGTGGCCTCATCCATCCAGCCAGAGCCATAGCTGAGCCAAGATTATCTTCCCAAACCCACTCTGCGAAGGGATGAGGGTCCTAAAATAGGAGCCTGGATGTTCCTGAAGAGATACCCTATGGACTCCATAATAATTTGGGATAGAATTGGATGAAAACTTTCTTCAGCCCAATTCGCTTCCCGCCAAGGGGATCTCCTTTCTATAAATTAAGTATTGCTCCCTGAACTCCAACAAGCTTTCCTGAGGAAGGACAAGAAGAAAGCTCAGCTCAGACCCAGCCACATTCATTCTGGCAGCTTAAAGTGTCATCTTTGTTTGTAAACTTGTATCAGAGATGCAAATTTATGAGCCACACCAGTTTGTAATGAAGACATAACTTCTTTTTTTTCTACAATTGATCTCAGGGAGCTCAATCTAATAGTCTAAAACAATCTCAGAGAATTTAGCTGCTTTTTGATAAGTTCTCTTTGTGCTATTCCTTTTCATCTTGCTTATCCCCAAGATGGAATTTGAATGTATGTGAGAGGAGTTTTGTGCTCTAAGGTGACAGCAAAGACCTCAGAGCTACACAGGCCACCCTCTGCTTCTCCATCCCAGTTCTAGTCTCTGTGATGGTGCCTGATGGACAGGACCCTGCTGGCTTCAGAGGTGGAAGCCTATCTTCCTTCCTGGCTTTGCCTGAGCTCAGAGGTCATGTTCTCTTGCTTCCAACTGAGCCCTCCCCTGAGCCTACCTGGTGCCTAGCCAGTTGGCCAGGTTGGTCTGCCATTTAATCCACAGCTATCGCATCCCCTCACCACAACACAGAAACTGCTTTCATCTCTCTTTAGTCTTCCAACCAGCACCATCAGCTAATTTCTTCAATATTTTAGGGGGACCTAGGAAATGCTGAGCACTGTCCCTGCCCCCTAAGATCTGGGGAAGGTAAACGTAACCATCTTTGAGGAGGTAAACGTAACCATCTTACTTCAGGTTATACTCACCTCACTGAGTCAGGGCATATTTGTGTCCATAGCTGTTTCTCTGTCACTGATGGCTTCCTTCCACTTAAAATTTTTTTGGAAGTTATGAACGGGGTTTCCACTTCCTCTTTGTAATGTTTTCATGTCGTTTGTCCCTCAAAGGCCCTCATGCTGGAAACTTGGTATCCAGCGTTGCAATAGGGAACCTTTGAGAGGTGGGTACTAATGGGAGGTCACCTGGGGACGTGCCCTTTAAAGAGATTAAGGGATTTCATGTTGGACTCTGGTTGGTTTGTGTGAGAGAATTATTACAAAGTCCCAAGCCTGGCCCAGTTTGTCTCTCTACTTCCTATTAGTGACAGGATTGCTCCCTGCCATATGTGCTCCTGCCATACATCCGCCATGATGTGACAGAGCCAAGAAAGCCCTTGCTAGATCTGACCTGATACAGATGCCATGCCCTTGAACCTCCACAACAGTGAGCCAAATAAACCTCTTTTCATCACAAGTAAACTGCCTCAGGTATTTTGTCATAATGGCGAAAAATTGACTAAGAAGTCCCTACATTATACTATAGGAGGCATTTGCCCTCCCTTTTCCCTGGAGCCTTGGTGGTAGAATGGCAGACAGGAAACTGCATTTATGAGAGGAATGCAATATATATTACTATGATACTCTCAAATATGATACCATTATATAATAACACAAGTTCCTCTGGCTCAGCTACCGAACTAGATAGAAAATCACTCTTCTGGCCACAGGTGTTCTTAACACTTCAAAGACAGAAAAGCAGAGGGAAACAGAAATTACTTTGACCTCAAAAAGAACTGGTGTCTCATAGTGAGGTGAATGCTTGTCCTTATAGAGCAAAAAGCTACTCTTTTAAGCTGGCCAAGAGTGTCTCATGGCTTAAGTCCTAGACTTAAGCCTAGATCATATTCCCAATGCCAATCTTCAAAGAGAAGAGGGTCCTCAAATAGGAGCCTGGATGTTACTAAAGATAAAGACTGGCTTTGAAATACGTTGCTTTTGTATGAAATTACTATGGGAAAACAAGGGCAACACTTCAAGACATTAATGTAAGCAACAACTTTTTTTAGATAGGACCCCAAAAGAAAAGTAAAAATAGACAAATGAGATTATATCAAACTAAAAAGCTTCTGCACAGAAAAGGAAACAATCAACAGGATTAAGGGAACCTAGAGAATGGGAGAAGGTGTTTTCAAATGGCACATCTGATATGGAATTGACATCCAGAATATATAAGGAACTCAAAAAGTTGAACACCAAAACAAACAATCCAATTTAAAAATGACCAGAGAAACTAAACAGACACTTCTCAAAAGAAAACATAGTAATGTCCAACAAATACATGAACAAAGTTCAATTGCACTAATCATCAGAGAAATGCAAATCAAAACCACAATGAGATGTCATCTCACTCCAGTTAAAATGACTATCTTCAAAGATAAGAAATAACATGCTGGTGGAGATGTGGAGAAAAAGGACTTCTTATACACCATTGGTGGGAATATTAATTAGTCCAACCATTGTGGAAATCAGTATGTAAATTCTTCAAAAAAAAAAACTAACTAAAAATAGGACTATCATAATCTAGCAATTCTACTAATGGGTATATACTCAAAAGAGATAAAATCTGTATATGAAAAAGATATTTATAGTCTTCTGTTTATTGCAGTACTATATACAATAGACAAAATACATAATCAACCCAGGTGCCTTTCAGTGGATTAACAAATAAAGAAAATGTGGCATATAAACAATGGAATACAACTCAGTCATTAAAAAAGAATGAAATCCTGTAATTTTCAAGAAAATGGATGGAACTAGAGATCATTATGTTTAATGAAACAAGCCAGGCACAGAAAGATAAACACTACATATTCTCACTCATTTGTGGAAACTAATAAATCAACTCTGTAGAAGTATGGGATGGAGTAGTGGACCCTAGAGACAGGAAAAGTGGGAGGGGACAGAAAGAAATTAAATAACGAGCACTAAAAACAGAGTGGAGGAATCACTTCTGGTTCTTCATAAGCACAGCAGGGTAACTATTGGCCAAAATAAACTGTGTTGTAAAAGAGAAGAGTACAAGATTCCCAACACATGAAAATGAATAATGGAATACAAAAGGTGAAATGCTTATTACCTTGATTTGATTAATACACACTGTATATTATTGAATTGCCATGATGTCCTCCATAAAAATGTACACATTTTTGAAAAAAAAAAAGAAATATGTTACTTTTTCAGGGACATTTTGTTGGCAGCATTCAGGGCAAAATGTTCTCTGGCAACATTCCAGTGCTCCAGCCCAAGTGTTTGACATGAGAGGCTCCTTTGCCAAGGTCATGCCTCTGGTTCCCATATGGAATAAGAAGAGTCTGGTTCCAGGACCACAAGCCGGCTGGCTGGGGTGGGCCAGTTGGAGCAAAAGTCTGAACTTTTGGTGTCAACAGGGAACAGTGTGAGTTGAGTGTGGCTGACTCAGCAACATAGTTATTACTTCGGAAAAAATACAACTTCTAACTCACATTCTACCAACGTAGGAATCACAGTTCATAATCTGAGGTCCCTGAATACAAGGTTTGGGAGAGTGCAATCTCCTGAATCTATAAAATAAATGTGTGCATGCATCTGAATGAGGCAGAGGTGTGTGTGTGTGTGTGTGTGTGTGAGAGAGAGAGAGAGAGAGAGACAGAGACAGAGACAGAGACAGAGACAGAGAAAGAGTTATGATTGTGTGGACATTTAATTTAGTATCAGGTGTATATCAGAGTACATTAGAATGAATTTAATGCAGAGAATGGGTTCCATTTGGTGAATGGGAGAGCTGAGGAATCAACAGTGTACAGTGAGGCCACAGCTCAGAAATCAGAAGCTTCTGGAAATCAGTGTCGCTCAGGTTGGAGGGACAAAGAAGGAGCTCCTAAGCCGGGCGCGGTGGTGCAAGCCTGTAATCCCAGCACTTAGGGAGGCTAAGACAGGAGGATCGCGAGTTCAAAACCAGCCTCAGCAATGGCGAGGCGCTAAGCAACTCAGTGAGACCCCGTCTCTACATAAAACACAAAATAGGGCTGGGGATGTGGCTCAGTGGTTGAGTTCCCCGAGTTCAATCTCCAGTACCAAACAAAAAAAAGAAGGAGCTCCTAGAACCCAGACAGGACTGTCTGCTGGGAACAGGGACCAGGGACCAGGTGGTAAAGATACCATCTGAGTCAGTGGAGGTAACAGAGGGTCATACTAAAAATTTACTTTTGGCTTATCTGAAATTCACATTCAACTGGGCATCTTTTATTTTTATTTATTATATTTAGCAAGCCTAGATGTCTAAGGATTAAACAACACAAATAAGTTCACCTAATTTATATCAAAGTACCCCTAAAATATAAGATATGCATTTTTATGAAGTATTATCAGAAAATTTACCAAATTGACTTAATGTTCAGCTATAAACAAGTCTCAGCAAATTACACGTAATAGAAATTATGCCCAATATATTAATTGATAACAGAAACAAATAATGGAAACTTTCAACTGCAAGTTAAACAAGAAGACTCTAAGTAACCCATTATGAAATTCAGAAATTATTTGATCCAAATTATAAGAACTATGACTTCAAAACTTGTGAGACATAGATAAAAATCATTCTTGGAAATTTATCACCTTGAATGTATATATTATAGAAGAAGAAAGAGCGATTTCAGTGTTCCACATAGGCAGCTCAAGAGATTAAACAAAGAAGAGTAAATTAAGACCAAAGAATATGGGGAAAAAATTAATAAAAAAACAGAAATTAATGAAATAGAGGACAAGCCTACAATGGAATCAACAAAGACAAATATTGGTTCTCTGAAAAGGCTAATTAGATTGATATTCCTCTATGCGGTTTTAAAATGCATCCACACATTCTTTAATAATCCTCTCAAAGATAGAGCCCAATTCCACTCACCTTGACTGTAGGCTGTACTTGGTAATGATCTTCTAATGAGTCAGATAAGTAGAATTGATGATGTCTGACTTCAAGACTAGATCACAAAAGGCAGTGACGTTTCTTTTTTGCTCTCTGCTCTCTGTTACGGCTTGGATCTTGAAAGTTCGCCAAAGGCCATGTGCTGAAGGCCTGGTTGCCTTCTTACCTCCTAAGAAGGGAGGTGGAGGGGCCTCTAGTAGATGGGGCCTAGTGAAAGGAAGTGAAGTCACCAGAGGTGTGCCCGGGAAGGGGATACTGGGACCCTGGCTCCTTTCTCAGCTTCCCGGCCACAATGGAGTAAGCAGTTTCCTTCACCATGTCTTTCTTCTTAATATACTGCCTTCTCACAAGTGCAAAGGCAACAGAGGGACTGAAACCTCTGAAACCATGAGCCAAAATAAATCTTTCCTCCCTTTAAGCTGATTTTCTCAGGTATTTTTTTCCCAGTCCGAGAGCTGACTAGCATACTCTCTCTTGGATCCTTTACTGTCAGGGAAGCCAGTTGTCCTACTGTGAAGACACTCCAAAGGTTCACGTGGTTGCCTCTAGTAATGGCCATCAAACTTGGCCCCAACTTGCCAGGCATGTGAATGAGCTGCTCTGGAAGCTGAGCCTTTGATTCTGGTCAAGACTTCATTTGACTATAGCCTCAGATGATATCTTGATGCAACCTCATGAGAGACCCTGAGTCAGAACACATACCTAATTCAATCCCAGAATTCATTCCCCCTCACAGACTGTGCCAGATGATAAATGCATATTGTCGTAAGCCACTGGGTATCAGGGCAATTCACGATGAAGCAAGTGGTAACTAATATAACCACCCACTCCCAAAGAAAACTTGATCAAGAGAGAGTGAGAGGGTAAAAAGCCAACAACAGGAGTAAAAAGAGGATGTCACAAATCCCCTTTATGTATGATTTTTTAAATTATGAGAGATTATTTGAAGAATTTATGGTAATAAATGAGAAAATTCCTAGTAAGGCACAATTCACCAAAACTGACCCAAAAGAAATAATACTTTACAGAAAGAAAATTACAAGCCCATTTCCAAAGAATTCCAACCTGTTTATGAGGCCATGAAAAATGCAATAGAATACCTGAGAAAGACATTGCAAGAAAGAACAAACATAAGCCAGTCTCTTTATGAATATAGTTGCAATAAGCCTAAATAAAATAGAACAACCTAAATCCAATGACATGTAAAGAATACTTTTTTATTCCAGTAATGTACAGTGGGTTTGACATTCAGAAATAAATTATTATAATTGATTGTTTTAATAGATTAAAGGAAAAATGAAATATGATCATTTCAATATGTGCAGAAAAGGCATTTGATGAAATTTGATGTATAAAACAAAACCACATTTAGAAAACTAGAAACTGAAGGGAACTTCCTTATCTGATACAAAGTTATCTATGAAAAACCCACAGTAGACAGATTTAGTTGATTTCTCCCCTGGGATTAGGGACCCATTAGTCATCTGCTACCACTGCTGTTATTCGACACTACCCTGAAGACTCTAAATAGCCACTAAAGGAAGAAAATAAAGGAATGACCATGGAAGGAAGCAATGGTCTTTAGTCACAGATGATATGCTCATATTAGGAAAACCTAAAGAATGCTCCAAAATCTCATTAGAATCATCAGCACTCTTGGCTTAGCACACGAGCTCCCCACAGTCTGTATCCTGGACTTTGGCTCCCAGACCTGCTTCTCTCTGGAAAACTGGAGGTCACCAGGGTGAGGGAAAAAAGTGGATGGCCCACTGCCTGGCTCTGCAAGATTTGGCTCAGATGTGACTCACATCACCTGCAGCCACATGTCTTTGGCCAAAGCATGTCACATAGTCACTGCTGAGTTCAACAGGAGGAGTTCTCCCGCTGAGGAGAGACCTCAGAGGGGAAGCTGGAATATCTGGCAAGCCATAATATATGGAAGGAGGCCAGCATCTAGCAGACTGAGGAAGAAGCCAGCCATTGCGGTGGGAGCAGGGATTAGGATTTTGGAAGAAAAGTAGTCAGTGAAAACTTTCTAATGCAGAGTTGCCAAAAGAACAAGCATGCTTCCTCTTCATTTTGCTCTAAAATGAATTCCCCCCACCTCATGAATATTTGATTAATTCCATCACACATAAATGTTTTGTGTGAATTTTTGTTGGAAAAAAAGGAAAGGATATGCTATTGGTTACATATGGTTTGGGTATGTTCCCCACAGAATCATGTGTTAGAAGTTTGGTTCCCAGTGTGGTGGTGTTGGGAAGTGGTGGAACCTTTAAGAGGTGGGGCTAGTAGAAAATAAGTAGGTCAGGTGGCACCACCTTGGAAGGATTAATGCTGGTGTCACTAAGTGGCTTAGTTCTTGTAAGAATGAATTGCTATAAAACAAGTTTGGCTTCCTTGGCCCCTTTTCTTGTTTCTTGTCGTGCCATGTGATCTCTCCTTTCTCCATATATTCACATGTTGTAAAGTAACAAAACGGCCCTCACTAAAACAGAAGAGAGGTTGGTGTTACTCTTGGATCTCCAAATTATGAGCTAAATAAACCTTTTTTTCTGTATAAAGAACCTAGCCTCAAGTATTTTCATATAGCAACAGAAAATAATGAATTTCCTATCTGGGTTCATGCAGAGCAGGGAAAAGGCTTTCACTGGAGGTAAGAAGTTTATGAGAAACTATGAAAGTTCAGCAAAGACAGCAAACTATAGCTAGAAGTAACTCTAAGAATTGATGTCCCTGGCAATGTTCAGAAACCTGGAGAAGGGCACTGAATTTCTACAGACATAGAAGAACTTGAAGCTGATTATCTCTAAATCTCAGCATTCTCAGCTAAGATCTATGTTGCACGTATGATAAGCGTGCATTTTTTAAAATTAGAAACTAATTAGCAAATATTATGGTTGTTTTAAAAACTCCAACCATGTCTGCCAGTGATGAGGTAGCTGAAGTAAGACTGAATACTCAGTAGTGTGTTCTGCTGAGCTCTTCTTGGGGGTTTGGCATGAATTTTTTATAGGGAATTATTACAATTATTTTGGCTATCACACAAAGACCTCATGTAACAAAACAAGAAATAAATAAATGGAAATACATCAAACTAAAATGTTTCTGCCCAGCATCATAAGCAATCAGCAAAATGAAAAAGCAGCCTATGGATTAGAGAAAATATTTGTGAATCATATAGCTGATAAGTGGTTAATATCAAAAACATATAAGAAAATCACACAACTCAGTGACAAGAAAATAACCCAATTTTAAACGGGCAAAAAGCCTAAACAGACATGTCTCCAAAGAAGATACGAAAATGACTACCATATATATGAAAAGGAGCTCAGTGTCATTAAACAGCAGGGAAATACAGATCAAAACCCAAATGAGCTATCTATCACCTCACACCTGTTAGAATGGCTGTTGTATAAAAGACAAGAGCATGCATGTTGTCAAGGGTATGGAGAAAGGACAACCCTTGTGCACTGTTGTTGAGAGTGTAAATTGGTACCACCATTATGGAAAGCACTATGGAGCATCCTCAAAAAATTAAAAATAGAACTACCAAATGATCTAGAAATCCTACTTGTTGGTATATACCCAAAGAAAATGAAATATGTACTTCATGGAAGTGTCCATTCCCCATGTTCACTGCAGCATTACAGAGAGCCAAGATACAGAAACAACTTAAGTGTCCATCGGTGGAGGAATGGATAGAGAAATTCTGGGACACACACACACAAAAAAAACATATTATGTATGATCATTGTAACAGATTACATTATTATATAGATTGTGGTTTATATTCACTTTATGACATAAGTCTGTGACATAATATACATATATACCCACACAGTACATACAATGGAAAATTATTTAACTTTTAAAAAGGAAACCCTGCTATTTGTGACAATATGGATGAAGGTGGAAGACATGTCAAGCAAAATAAACCAGACACAGAAGGAAAAACACTGCATGATCTCACTGACAGGTAGAATCTAAAAAGGTTGAATGCCTAGAAACAGACAGCAAAACAGTGGATGAGGAAGAGGAAAGATGTGGGAAGATTCTGGTCAAAGGGTATGAAGTTGAAGTTATAGAGAATGAGATCCAACAGACAAACAATGACCATAGTTCATAATATTGTATTTGTACTGGACATTTGCCCACAAGGTAGATTTCTTTCAGATGCTAATCACAGACACACACAAAAGTAGCTACGTAAAGAGATGGACATGTTAATTTGCTTGACCATAGTAGTGATACATGTGTGTATCAAAACATCATGTTGTAGGAAGGCACAGTGGTTCACATCTATATTCCCAGCTTCCTGGGAGGCTGAGAAGGATCATGAGTTTGAGGTTGGCTTCAGCAATTTAGCAAGGCCCTGTCTCAAAAAACCAAATCCAAAACAAAACAACAACAAAATTGTGTTGTATGTATCTGAAATATTTACAATAAGAATTAAAATTAAAAAAGGGAATCAGTAAAGAAACTCCATCCTTATGTACTGCAAAGGCTGTGTAGTGGAGTTTTCTTAGCTAATAAAGGAAAACAGAGTTCATAAATGTTACTCATAATTATGTCACTTCTCTAAGGTATAAATATGAGGGTTTTGATGTTAAATGCAAGCAGTTTTTTTAAAAATAGGGATCTAGGTAAAGATTCAGTCCAGAGTCACCTTGACTGATTGTGTCACCCCTAAAACAAGAGATTATATTAGTTTCATTATGCCAACCTTCAATACAGCAGCAGGAATTTTATGCCAGTGTACATTGAAATGTAACACTTAACATGTGTTTAAAAATAGAAGGCCAATCCAAATGAGAATGCACAGATTTGACACAAATTCTCTGCCATCTAGTTTATGTTTGTTTTAGCTATGAGAAATCAAGCCAACTAATCTCAAAATGAATCTTGAGAAATTAAATTTTGCACGTGGCCAGTAAGATTAGCCACTCAGTGAATCTGATGGTTCACCACGTGTTGTGTGCCAGCCATGTGTCTGACATCGCATGTCTGTGTGCACCCTTCTGTCTATGTACGTGGCCCAGCCACAGAGCAAGGAAACATCAGGTTATCATGTAACAGCATTCAGTCCATGTGTGTGTTTGGATTTCCTCAAAAAAAGACCTTAAATTGAGGGTTTGAGTGCATTGTCTACATAGGAGCTGTTTCTAGGAAATGTCAGTAAGAGAATCAGAAAGTGAGATGAGGGGAAAGCATCCTATAAAGGATGTGTTCTCAAGCAAAAAGCCACAGGGGCTGTCTGCAGCTTAATCTTAATGAAGAGTATAGGAGCCAGCATAGGCTACTCATGTCAGTTACCCCCGACAAAGGGGCAAGGGAGCTGGGGTATTTATACTCCAACTGCCTTCCATCATTAGCTCCTGGAGGCAGGTGTTAATTCCCCAGGACTTTTGGCCTGCCACAGGCTCTGCCACCAGCAAAAGGTGGTGGTGCAGAGAGTTGCAGATGCTGCAGATGGAAACCAGCCACACCACAGCAGCAAAAGCTGAGGAGACATGGCTGAGCTCTGAGCTCTGCTCCTACTTTGTTTCCTACCTTCCCAACAGGACACATATTTGGTCCTTTACATTTTAGTGTTTCTCACTGGCTTTTGTACAGATTTTGGATGAAGGATAAGAAATTAAGTATAGGGTCTCTTGCTCCTCTAGTTTATGTCTTTTGTTCTTTGTTCTGCATTATCTTATTTCAAACACTGACACCTAGTGTTTTCCCACCACTATGGTCTGAACAGGGTTCAACAAAACAATAAGGATAAGAACCCAAAGTTTTTGATCCTGGTCCATAATGAATAAGGTGGTTGCATGAATTAGCCCCATGGTAGAACACAGCAATGAGCCTGCCAGCTGCTTGATTCTGCCTGTGTGGTCTCCACCCTTTTTCTGAGACAGACACTACCTCCAGGAGAAGAGCCCCCATCTGCTCCCTAGCAAAGCTTCACCAGGGACTGAAAGATGTGAATGCAGCTTGGGTTGAACCAAATCCTGCTCGGAATAGCAGGCATCTGAGAGATCTGCCTGGCACCATCTTCCCAGTAGGGGAATGCTGCGACTTTGCCCACCACACTCCCTAATTACCTCTGTGCAGAACAGAAGCAAGAAAGCCCCAGTCATTAACTTTTATGGAGGACATTTTCCAGGAGGTTGCCCGTGTCCCGCCCTGCTCTTCAGAGCTGGCAGGTGATATGCCCTGAGCTTGCAAAGAGTTTGAAAAGTTAAAGGGGGTCACAATCAATCTCAGATGGTGATCCTCGACTGAGCGTCCTTTGTCCCTCCCCTCTGCCCCCACCACCAGAAATATGTGGCAATATCTGGAGAAATTTTGGGTGGTCACAAGTGGTGTATGGGGATGCTACTTGTATCTAGTGAACAAAGGCCAGGGATGCTGCTAAACATCCTACAGTGCACAGATCGGCCTCATGACAAAGAAGTGTTTGGTTCAAATTACCTGTAGGGATGAGATTAAGCAATGCTGTCTAAAGAGATATTTCTGC
Organism: Geosciurus inauris; assembly: GCA_004024805.1. Classification (NCBI taxonomy): domain Eukaryota; kingdom Metazoa; phylum Chordata; class Mammalia; order Rodentia; family Sciuridae; genus Geosciurus; species Geosciurus inauris. The sequence continues at coordinate 58,613 of PVHX01006650.1, read as the reverse complement.
TGGACAAAGAGTAGGCTAAGCTGGGTGTGGTGGTGCACGCCTGTAATCCCAGCACTTGAGGAGGCTGAGACAGGAGAATTGTGAGTTCAAAGCCAGCCTTAGCAATGGCGAGGCACTAAGCAACTCAGTAAGACCTTGTCCCTAAATAAAACACAAAAATAGGGCTGGGGATGTGGCTCAGTGGTCAAGTACCCCTGAGTTCAATCCCTGGTACCAAAAAAAAAAAAAAAAGAGTAGGCTAAACCCTTACACAGCTTTCACCTCAGAATTCTGGAACCTTGACTCTACACCTCACAGACTCCCATTTTGCTAGTGAAGCTCTGACCCACTCTCCAACCCTGTTATAGTTTCAGAATCTCTTCCCCACTCACCAGTTTCTTTGCTTGTTACTAGTCACCAAATTTTTCTCTCAATGTCCCCGCCCCAATCTCAGTTACATTTCAAAATTCCTCTTCAAACTTCTGTCTGCCTTTCTATATTCTATGCCCAGAATTTTTCTACCCCTTGAGCTTTCCTAGCTTCAGGCATGAACTCATCATCCCCAGAACAACCTTTACTTGTCCTCGGACCCTGGAGCACAGTGGCTTCTAAGGAGCTTCCCCAGCTCTGAACCAGCAGCTCAGAGCCAATCATTCCCACTTAGCAGACATCCCACAAAGCTGCACTAAGCTGCACCCCAACTGCCTGACTAAAAGCAATGGGCTGTCTGTCCCCATCTCTGACAGCTGCAGCCCTCATTTCTGGCACCAAAGCCCCCTATTATGATAAGACTGGGGCTTCCTGTGCACTGGCTGAATAGATAGACAAATTCCTAAAAGAACAGTTCCCCAGTCCAGTGTGTTGGCTTTTGACCTGGGGCTGGTGTGAACAATTTGTCCTGGTTGGTACTGAAAGTTCTAACAGTGGAAATTCAGAGAAAGTTGGTTTGGAGCTGTCCAGCTCTTAAAATGAAAGTCCTACAGTTTAGGAATGCCTCTGGGATGATTGTCTATTCTACCTGAGGTGATCTAGGTGGGAACACCTGGCTGCAGTAGAGCAGAGCTGAGCTGCTACTTTCACTGTCCTTAAACCAGGAGTGTGGTTTCTCTTGATGCTTCATAACTGCTTCCTGGGTTTAAGTCTGGAGGTATGTCTCAGAAACTCAGACTCCATGTTTTCATGGCTCATAGCTCAGTTCACCAGATATCATTGCAATACACGTATCACTCTTCATTGGGAGAGAAGAGATTAGGCTATGGCCCCTTCCCTGGCAGACCTCTGATCTTTGACTATGTGTGAAAAGATAGACAATATAGTGTAGCAAGTACTGACTGTGGCAGCGGCTGGGAGGTAATCAGTGAAGGCTTCCTAAAGGAGGCAGTACCTGAGCACAGAGGCTTAGAGAACAAAGAAGGTTTGCCAGGCAGAAAAGGAGATTTGGGGAAAATTTCCAGGTCAAGAAGATAAATACATTGAAAAGCCTTGGCAACACTTACAGACTAAGGTGGAATCCAGAGAAATGTGATTACCTTTGATCATTTAATGAAAGTACTTCTTTATACTTATAATGTCAAGCTATAATTTTTCAAAATGCATCTGAATCTATCTCCCCATTTTTCATTTTTATAACCTCTACATGAGGGTGACAAGATAGAGGCTATTTTTCCAATTTACATTCTGAGGAATCTGGTCCCAAAGAGTTAAGCAATTTATGCAAATCACAACCAGCTGAAGTCCCCAGACTTTGACCTTGAGGCCGGCAGACAATGCAGTGGGGACTGCCTAGGCTTTGAAGGTAGACAGATGTTGGTAAGATCCTAGATTCTTTACATACTAATTCTATGACTTCAAGCAAATCCGTGAGTCACGGATTTCTCATGTGCAGTAGGGACAATAACACCTCCCAAGCAAGGACCGTTGTGAGGATAAAATGAAATAAGCAATTTAAAGGGCCTAGTAAGAAGCTGGCACTGGGTAGGCCATCATGAAATGGCCTCTACAAATCTGGGCTCTTAATTATGAATATCAAAGAGTCAGCTTGCTATTCAACTGAAGAGGTTTCCATTGTGCAGATCTTCCTTCTGTGACTCTGCTCCCTTGTATTTCTAACAATTTGATTCTTGGTGTGCTCAAATTAATTAAACAACCTTTCTTCAGGGATGAGAAAGCTGATGTGCTTTTGAGGGGATGCTAATTACACTTGATATCTTCTTTAATAATATGAGATTAAAAAGAGCTGGAAGTGAGATTTTTAAACATGCGCGGCAACCATGGTGACGGCAAGCTGATCAAGGATGGATCTATGAACTTGTTTACTTGGATTCTTTTCCTTGCTTAGTATTTTTATATGGAACTAAACCAAGAATTGGAAAAGCCACTTTAAATGGTGAATAACTCCAATTTTCTACCTTTTATTACAAATAGCCAAGGAGAGTTGTTCTGCCCAAGTTTCATTGTCTCGGCTCTCCTCAAACCTTCTCTGTCCTGGTATGGGCTTTGCCCATCAGCACAGCTTCCACTTTGATCTATTGGTTTGTTGGCATTCCTCTTCTTTCTCTTTATCTGCATGGAGGGAATAGCTCCTTTACTTGGACATATTGGATTGTAGGCAGCCAACGCCTCTTCCCTACCAACTATCAGAGGAGTGAGTGCTCTGACTACTGTTTCCAGCTCTACCTCTGCTGTTCTCTCAACTTAGCCATAGAAGCCACAGCATAGATGGGAAGGAGCCTTTGAACTACTCAGACAGTCCTCAGTTCAAATCCTGACTCTGCCTCTTATATGACAACAATAACCCTGTTTTTACTTCCTGAGTCTCCCTTGTCTCATCTCTGTGATGCTAGTGATGGTACTTATTTATTAGATTGCTGGAGGATTAAACACAGCAAAGTATATAAAGCACCTAGGCAGAGCCAGCACATAGCAGTAGTCAAATAAGATACTTACCACTTCTACATGATCACTGCCTCAAAATAGCCAATGAATTCAGGTCAAATTGGTTGGAGTTCTGTAGGGTTTATTGTAAAGGCTATAAGTAGAGAAATCCAAAGTGATTTTATCCAGTATCATTTGTCAAGTCATTATGCATAGATAAGACCTCCAAAAACTCACTTTATTAGTTGATTTACTCCTCAGCATCTACCATGGGCCTGCTGTACACCAGGCACTAAAAGCATGTCTGGGACAGGGACATATACAGCCTCTCCTTTCCTGGAGCTCATAAATAATGAGTGAATTTCCACCTTCAAAGCAGTCCAGATGGCTCCAAGGGGGATGGTAAAGGGTGGGAACTGAGACTGTTATCACTCAGGAGAACAGCTCCAGTTTCCTGAAGGTGGTGTCACTCGAATCTTAGAAAAGCAAGCCCAAGGGGCCAAGAGCAAAAAGAAATTCCATCAAGGAACTGTACATATTTCCACTCAGGGTTATAGTAATCCCTGGGATGCTGCCTGGTCAGACCAGAAAGAAGATATTTTAATGTGTTTCCTAAGGATAAAATGGCAATTAAAGGGTCCATTCTCATCCTGGAAAGTTTTCCCTAATTCCAATGCCACTAAAATTATCCTTCATGGGCAAGATCCTAAGATGGTTTTAATAAAAAGGCATGTGGTACAGTGAAGAGCTTTCCTAGTAGCCCTTCAACTAGAAGCCTAAAACTGCCACAATGGCAGAGGTTGATAAGTAGCTGCAGTCAGACAATCCTGGTCTCAGCAGTAGGAACTGGGAGGTGTTTGTGCATCTCATGTTTTTATGTAATTCTCAGGAAACTAGAAGCAAGGTCACTCTGGCCTATGACTGAGGAGAGAAAATCCTTAGAGTCCAAGTCACAAATCATAAGGGATATGTTGTCAAAGCCTGAGTGATGTCCATATGTCACAGCCAGCTCAAGAGGACCAGGGTGGAACTCAAGAAGGAGCCACCAGGCATAACATAGCCCAGTGGCTCATGGGGGTCCAACCAAACAGTTGATATCCTGGGCAGAGGCCAGGGCAGAATCCTTGGCTATAGCTCCTGGTGCCTGCCACTCTGACAACAATCCTTCATCAGAGTGCATGTGATTGGCACTAGTGTATTTTACTTGCATATGCCAAAAAGGAAATTATTTAGTAAACTCATTTTAAATCATTTTGATTCTTCTTTTGCTAATTCACTTGTTTTCTCAAAGAGAAATTTTAGATCTTACTGAACTAGAAATATCTCAAACTAGCTATATCCAACTAGTCATTCCAGGGCAGTGATTCTCTACTGGTGACAAGTTTGCCTTCCCCAACTCAGTGGTCCAGGGAGCTTCTTGAATATATCTCAAGACACTTCAATTACTGTGATTGGAGTGTCAGATGTTACTGACATCTGATAAGTAAAAGCAGGGGTGGTATCAAATATCTCACCATGCACAAAATAGTCTTTTACATTAAAGAACCATTCTGCCCAAAATGTCAATATGACTGAAAATGAGAAGCCTTGCCCCTAACATTTGCAGAGTACAAAACTGGCATAAAATGGAGGTCCTTGACTCATGCCTACTGCTTCCACCACTGCCCCAAGCTCCATCTTCACTGAGATAGGATTTGCACACATGTGAATATTCACGCTCACACTATCATAAATCCAGTGGTACAGATACCAGGAAGAGACCTAGAGAAGAACTACACAGACCCCAGATGCAGACATGGAAGCCATTTGAGCAAGAAATTCTGAGGCCATGAACACTTGGACCATGATTTAGGAGATAGGCTGTTTCATTGTCCCTTAGAGAAAGGTACAGCCACAGGGGAGTCATTACTCTAAAGCTTGGGGCCCAGACCAGGGACCCTTGCTTGGATCAGAATCTTAAACCCTGGAGCAGCATCCAAGCGGATGTAAACTCTGAGTCTCTGCCACATCACATTAGAGGGAGTGGGTACTGTAGGAGGTTGAGAATAATATCCTCCAGCAATTTAGCCTATTGTTTCTAAGCAAAGTACTTAGCATATCTTTCATGACTATGATCTCTTTAACAACCACAACTTCCTTAGCCCCAGTTTTCTTGCACTTTCCTGCCCAAACTGAAAGTTTTTCAAATATTTCTGCTCTGTTTTCTGCTCCTGATTATCAGGGTAAGTGTGGCTAAAATCCACCAGCAACATCCATGCCTGAATACTGTTCTGTCTTGAATTTCCTTCACCAAATTAATTAGTACATCATCTTTATATTCATCTTCACAGAAAGTCTCAGGACATGGGTAAAATGCAGGCAACTTCTTTGCCTGAATGTAACATGAATGGCCTCTAGCCCAATTTCCAGTACAGTCCTCTTTTTCCTCTGATACTTCATGAGCGCAGTCTTTACTGTCTACAGTCCTATCAGCATTCTGCTCTGTTGAGCCCCTACTAGAATAGCCCATTAAACTCCACTTTAAAAAAAAAAAAAAAAAAAAGTGGAGCTTTTTTGGAGAAACTGAAGTTTTTCCATCTCCAAAGTTTTTAAATCCCTTCCCCCACAATCCAGCTTCAGATTTCTGAACCATATGGCCAAGTTAGTCATAGAAATGACCTAATTCTCAGTACCAATTTCTGTTTTAGTTAGCTTTTGTGTTGTTGTGACCAAAAGATCTGACAAAAACAATCAGAGAAGGAAAAGTTTACCTTGGCTTATGATTTCAGAGGTTCAGTCTATGCTTGGCTAATTCCATAGCTCTGGGCCAAAGGCAAATCAGAACATCACTGCAGAAGAATGTGACAGAGGAAAAAAAGCTCAGGGCATGATAGCCAGGAAGCAGAAAGAGAGCTTTACTCATGACGAACAAAATATAAACCCCGAAGTCACACCCCCAGTGACCTACTTGCTCCAGCCACACCCTTCCTGCCTTTGGTTAGCACCCAGTTAATCCATATCAGTGGATTGATCCACTGATTAGATTACAACTCTCATAATATAATCATTTCACCTCTGAACATTTTCACATTGTATCATACACGAGCTTTTGAGAGTCACCTCATATCTTAACCATAATATCTACCCTTCCCCCATCACTCTTAGTTCAGGTGCTCATCATATGTCACATGAACTATGGCAGCTATGCCTTAATTGGTCGCCTGATCCCAGATTTCTCCATTCCATTCTCCACGTAGGCTGCCAGAAAAACCTTTCTTGTAATATATTTCCAGACATGTCACTCCAAAGTTCAGTGACTTCATCTGCCCACAATCAATGCCCAAGCTCCTGCCCATGTCACTTTATGATTTCTGTTCCAATATCAACTCCAAGCTCAGACTCCCAGCCAAAGGGAGTCTCCTGGGTTTATTTCCCAGAACAAAAAGTTGTGTTGTATCTGCAATTTCTCCAACACTGACTCAAATCCAAAGCCTTTGATGCCCTGGACATTTTGTGTGTTCCTAGCCCAGTGAAAGTTTCAGGGGAATGGCTAACTAACAGAGGCAATGCCACCAAATCCTACATGGACTTGAAAAATACCTTCAGGGACAAATCCTTCCTTCCAGGAAGGATTGCTACTTATAGGAAGAGGTTTGCTTACAGCCTACACTGTCGCTCCTTGAGGCTCTTTCTCCACTGCAGAGCCCACTTTTCCAAAGATGCCCTTCTCTGTGGACCTCTCATCTGGTCACTAAGAGAACTGGAGATATAACTCTAAAGTCCTGGCTCAAAAGTCTGGTGATTACCACTTGTTCTAAAGAGCACCACAAGATTGGCAAAAAAATTATTGCACCTACATTGCAATTTCATAATTTCATCTCCCTTTCTGTCCCATTTGACTGGAACACACAGCAGATTAGACTCCATAGAAAGATCCAGGAAACGTGTCATTGACCAGACTCGTAAGGAATGGGCCTCCTCCTGCATTAAGTCCAGCAGGGCATCTCTATAGGCCAGGGCTGGAGCAGGAGAGGCTATTACAGAACTTGGTTTGCTGAAAGCAGAGGGAATAGTAGGACCCTGAAACAACAGGGGAAGGGAAGCCAAATTGCCAGAAGGCAAGGAATTTCAACAAAGTCAGAGTGGCAACTAAAGGACCATGGCCCATAATAAACTGTGGAGTCTTTGGGAATCAGACAGATGGATAGTAGATAAGGGTACTATCCAGCTTATAGCAGCAGAAAAAAATCAAGGCTAGATGACCAGTAAATTGATGAGCCAAATTTCAGACTGAGAACTCATTGAAAATTTATTTCTCACAGGCTCCAGCAGATTCATTGTCTGGTGAGGGTCCACACTCCTGGTTCACAGATGGCAGCTTCTTGCTGTGCTCACATGATAAAAGGGGTGAGAGAGTTCTCTGGGACCTATTTTATAGGAGCTTTATTCCCATTATTGAGGGCTTCACTCTCATAAGCTAATATCCTCCCCAAGGTCCCACCTTCTAAATCAACTTGGGGTTAAGGTTTCAATGTGTGAATTTTGCAGGGAATAGAAATAGTCATCCTATAATAGCCACTGAATGGACATATACAGGGAGGAGGCCTAAGGAAGGTCAATTCAAGACTTGCCCCTCCTTCTTCCTCTTGTAAGAATAACAAATGCAGAGACTGAGACATGTCAAAGGGGGAACTCAAATTTTTATGGGGGAGGAGGTGATATTCACATTGGAGCATTAAACAGGAGGCCACAGCTGGGCATGATGCCACTTCTTTTGCTCCCATTAGTGAAGAATGAGTAAGGATGAAGTGCCTGTGAACTGTATGGAGCTGGATGAACCAAGAGAGCCAAACACAAGAGCACCCTTATCTCCTGCCATCATCTACAGTTGGCTTTTGTTCTCTGCACATGTGTTGTCTCCCCTAGGCTGGTCTGAAACAGGGGCATACGGTACACACCTCTACCCACTCTGGATAGCCCTCTCCCTTTGATGAAAAAACGTGTCTATTCCAGCCTTGAAGGGTGAATCAATCAATCCACTGAACTAAGAAATCAACTACTTTCACTCTTTTTAGTTTCTTAGAACCCACTCAATAGCTATGGCTTGGCTCCAATCAAGAAGCAATCTAAGAGTTTCCTGTGTCTTTAGCCAAAACTGCCATAAGTTTCTGGAAATCATTTATGAAACAATTGACTATACTGGTGATGCATAAACTTTCTTACTTTCCTCCAAATTCCTAATATTAAAAATATTAATAATAGTATTTGCTTAACTTCCATTTCCTAGTTTATAATTTACCAAAATTGTTACAAGCATTCTTTTAACTTCTCAGTTCCTTCACAGAATGGGAGAAAATTGTCCTCCTTTAAAGATCTAGAAGCTCACAGAATTTAAACAACTCTCTCAAGCTCACAAAGCTAAGATGACAGAACAGAGCTAACTTCACTATGGTCAGAGAAGAGGAATGAAGAATATCATGGTCCCGGACATTAGCCTAGCTCCCTAAGAATCTGTTTATAAGATTTCTTTCCTTCCTTCCTCTTCCTCCCCTTCCTCCTCCTCCTCCTCCTCCTTCCTCTTCCTTTCTCCCTCCTTGACCTTCTCCAACTCAGGGATTGAACCCAGGGGCCCTCTACTACTGAGCTACATCCTACCCCTTTTTATTTTTATTTTGAGACAGGGCCTCACTAAATCACCAAGGCTGGCCTCAAACTTGGGGTCCTCCTGCCTCAGCCTCTCCAGTCACTGGGATTACAGACATATGCCTCCAGGCCTGGCAGGTTTGTTTGATTTTTAAACTTGCCCCCAAATGAAGAGTTAGCCACATCACATAGTTCTCTGGAAAGAGCCACAAGAATCATGGAGCATTTTAGTTACATGCATGCTGATGTTTGAAACTTGCTAATTGGCTAAATCTATAAATAAATTAGATGTTTTCAAGGTGGGCATGTGTCAGGATGTGAGGAATATCATTCTCATGTGAGTACTCTTCAGTATTAAAGAAAAAAATCACTTGGCATCTCAAGCCAGCACTACATTCTAGCATCTAAAAAGAAGTTTGATGGAGGCCTGCAGTACCCTGGTGGCTGAGCCAGCTGGGATTTAGCACAGTAGTTTCCTCATGAGCCCAGAGATGAGAGGGTGAAGGGCCCCTGTTTGCTGAACAGCCACATAGGCCAGGTGCTAGGCACCTTACAATTTGCTTTATACCAGTTTCTAACAACCCTGTCACCAAAGTCCCCATGGTTCCCAAATTATAGAAGCTGAACTTCAGATAAGAAGGAGGCAGCTAAAGGTCACTGTGGCCAGTTCCTCCTCTATAAACTCACCTTGAACTCTGCTGCTTGGCAAACATTATTAAGGCCAAGTTGTGTCCTTTAGAGAAATTAGTGGTTGTCAATTAAAATTAATAAAACTTCAAAATAAAATCAGAACTTCATGAAGAAGCCAACAAAATGTGGATATATTTAGTATAGATATCAAAACAGAGGAACGCAGCTGCTAAAGATAGTCTGTTAGAGAGTGAGAGCTGTAGTGTGATATTGCTATTCCCATGTTCTACAAATAAAAATCCACAGCTCATTCTCCCTTGGAGCCTGGTGGGAGCCCAGAGCCAGCTGGGCCAGGGAATTCCCTGGGCCAGGCCAATATGGGATTCCTTCATGAACCCTGCGGTGTGCACTCCCATGCTATCTCATCAGCACCAGCACTTCTAATTCTCACCCAAACACTCTTATATTTAAGTCTTAGTCTGTATTCATTATTTGCTCCAAATGCAAAGTGTATCCTGGCTGTCTTTCTTTGTAAAGCGCTGGGATAGCAACACAATGCTGTGGGGTGCATTCTCTATCCCTGAACAACCTTTTGCAGCTGTGTTCCCTGTTTTAACAGCCTGCTAAACCAATGAGATTTCACAGCCCCTTCCTAGGAAAGTCTTTTCTGCTTACGGTCAGCACTAAAATTGATTCCCCAATCGCTTAGTCCAAGGCGTGCTCTCTTAATCTGTTTTCTGTTGCTATAATAAAATACCTGAGACTAGATCATTTATAAAGAATAGTTTATTTTGCTCATAGTTTCAAGGGATGGGAAGTCCAAGTGGCATCTGGCAAGAGACTGTTGGTGCATCATGACATGACATGGGGCATCAAATAGCAAGACATAGCAAACATGCTAGCTTTGGTCTCTCTTCCTCTTGTTATAAAGCCACTAGTGTCATCAATGGAGCCCCTCATTAAATCCTAATCACTTCTTAAAGGTCCTACCTTCAAAGACCATTAACATGAATTTGGGCTTTAAATTTCCAACACATTAACTTTTTGAGGACAGATTTAAACCACAGCACCTACTTATGGAACACCATTAACCAATCTTCAGACCAGCATGGTCAGGACACTGAGTTTTAACCATTTCATACCCATGATCTCTGGGTTACCATAGTAACCACTTTGTATTTCAATTCAGTGCCTATTTTTCCCTTAGTGACTGGGGGTTTAAGAACACCAGTGTTTGTATTCTCAGCACCAGCACAGAACTGATGCTCAGAGTTTGTGGAGTGAATGACAAAGACTGGATCTATCTGATTCCTCACCAAAGGGGGATCACACTATTCATTTTTGGGTCTCACTTTCCAGCCCAGCATGTGCTCAGATAAACCAATGGATACAAGCTCAAATGCCCACTGGGACCAGGAAGGTGTCCAATGAATAAGTACAATTGAGAGTGGTGGTGTTTTAGTCAGATTTTTTGCTGCTATGACTAAAATACCCAATGAGAACAATTTTAGAGGAAGAAAAGTTTATTTGAGGGCTCAAGGTTTTAGAGGTCTCAGTCCATGGACAGCTGGCCCCATTCCTCAGGGCTTGAGGTAAGGCTGAACATTGTGGTGAAGGGAACTCCTCACAGGATGATCAGGAAGTAGAGAGAGACTCCATTTGTCAGATACATAATATATATACCCCAAAGGCACACCCCCGATGACCCAACTCCTCCAGCCACACCCTGCCTATTAACTGATGAAGGCTTTCCTAACCCAATCATTTCTCCTCTGAACCTTCTTGCATTGTCTCACACATGAGCTTTTGGGGGACCTCTCACATCCAAACCATAACAGATGGGATGTAGAGAAGAAGAGACCACCTGCCCATCTAAAGAAAATGACTCCTCGACTCTGATATTTGGGGCACATAAGAATGTGGGCCCACTGGGCTAGATCATCTAATTTTTCAAGTGAATCTAGAAATTGTGATTCTCATGCCAAGTTTCTCTGTACAGGTCAAAAACACATATCTATAACCCAAGTCCCACCTATTCTTCTACTCTGTGATGCTTCCTATTGATGTTCAGTGACTGGCAAATGGTTTGAGGAATAAACACCTCAGGTGACTCCCATTCTAGATAAAGTGTGACTCAGACTGGGACCACTTCCTCCAGTATATTACACCCTGTGTCTGCCTGCGTTCCTACAGAGTTGGTTCTGGTTTCAGAAGTGGAGATCCCATGGGTTTCACACCCCTCTTTCTCATTCTCAAGGTCAATGAGTGGTTCCCAGTCACTGCTCTATCATTTCTAAGACCTGGATTTCCATGCCCTTTAAAACCAGTTGCAGCCTTTCACACTAGTGAGCTGTGTTTCCAAGCTGGTTCCCTGAGTTAGGCGTATATTGCATTAGAGCATATGTCTTCTTCAAAAATTCATAGAGCCTTCATTCCAGTGGTCTCTTGCTCAATATCAACCAACAGCCTGGTTTGTATGTCAGCCGAGACCAACAGGAAGGGGAGGATGTGGATGCACTTTGGCAAGTGGATACTTGAAGACCCCTTGTGCTCTGAAATACAAAACATCCCTGCTGTTAAAGCACAGAGTAAATCTTTTTATCTTGGTAGCAGTCCCAAGGAATCAGAAGCCATCGATGTGTATCAGGACTTTAAATTGTTTTGTTAATATGCATTAAATTGTAATTATCTGCATTAAATTCATTAGCCATCGTATTACCTAATTACCCCGTTTGCACAAATCTGAGTTCATGAAGTTTTCCCTTTTGAGCAAAATCATTTTGTTTGAGCCACACCTCTGTGTCTATGTTTGAGCCAGTTCTTTGAGGTGGCAGGTATGCTAAGTCACAGCAGAACAACCTAGAAGCTCAGGAACTGACTTAGAACAGACAGGGAAAGAACAATGATAGAAAGGAGACCTGGGGCCCCTGAGACGTTGGAGGGTGGGCCGTGCCACCTGCTCTTGCCCCACAGACATGGTCCAGGCTGCAGCCTCTTCCTTCCCTGGAACTGTGACTCACATAACCCTGGCTCCAGAGGCCTCGCTTACTCCAAGGACCTCAGCATTTAATTAATTAATTAAAAGTTTAATTTTAGTCTGCATTGAATCAGCATTTAAGCAGTACTGGGAAGCCCAGCGCACCGTCTATGTTGTCACATGTGAGGGTGGGGTGGGCCTCTTAGAGTTTCCAATCTGCCTTGCTCCTTCTCAACTGTCACTGTGGTAGGTCTGAAACAGGAGGGGCTGTGCCCAGCAGTGAAACAGAATCACAGTGTGGGGACCTTAGGAACTTCGGGAGAACATCTAGAAATCTAACTCTGGGAGGTTTGGGAGGGCCCTGTGCACTATGAGATTGGGACATATTTCCAAAGTCTATTTGGATGGGAGAAAGAGGCTCCTTATAGTTGCTCATTCCCTCATTCCTTTATTCAACAGATATCCATGGGTGCTTGCTCCATGCCAGGGTCTGTGCTTCCCTTACTGGAGTCCTAGACCAGAGGCTGGACTGACTGAGAGGATCCCAACAAACCAGTTCCAGCTACTCAACCCAAATACCAAAAGAACAGGTAATAATAGAAAGCAGGAAAAGAATTTTAATCTGCATTGAATCAGCATTTAATCAGTACTGGGAAGGCAAAGGGAGATCCAGCCTCTTCAGTCCTGTCTTCAGGTTGCTGACAGGAGCTTTAAGCTTAAATAGAGGAAGATTTAGGGCAGGGGAGAGAGAGATGCATAATTAAGAAGTCTTGGTCAAACCAGTCTGATTGATTATTCTTTCAGTGTTTGTTCTGCAAGGTGGCTCTGAAAAAGTCCTTATTGCTTGAGAGGGCAATTTCCACTTGTTGCTCAGGATATTTATCTATTAGAACTGTGATCGTGGAAAGGAAATGACTGGAGCTTTCTAAGCACCACTTCAGGGGTCCGATGTTGTCAAAGCTGACAGTCAAACATCCCTGTAAATCCTGTCTCAGTCTTGAAGGAAGACAAGATAGGTTAGGTAAATTCAAGGCAAATAAGCCTTATATTGCTAGTTTTTAGATGAATACCACTTAATTGATTAACCTACCTACATGCAGAGCTGAACAGGAAATTGGCCCAAAGTTTAAGGTAATAAAGGAGACAGATACAAGTTGAAGATACAAGTTGAAGGCAGAGATGCCAAGATTTATCCTGCTTTTAGTTTCCCACTGGGTACCTCCAGGCCTAAGTAAGGAATCACTGTTTTTAGAAAAAGGCAGTCTCTCTAAGTCCCTGTCACATTCCCAATGAGGAGGAAAACAGTTCATGCTTCCATGGAGTCCGCAGATCAGTACAGGAGACAGATGGTATTTAAAATAATTACATAAATAAATACATAATTATCCACTTGCAAAAGGAAGAAAGAGAGGGAGGAAGGAGGAAGGAGAGAAAGAATGCAAAGTGATATGAATACAATTGTATAATGGTGGGGATCAGGAACAAAACTTCCCTGAACAGATGGAGCAAAATTTAATAAACTAGACTCAGAGGGAGGGGGGCATACTCCACAAAACAGAGGCACAAGGGGGTCCTTGCTTTCTTCAATGCTCAGACTAAGTGGATTTGAGAGTGTCAGCCTACTGACGCGTGGGATGAAATAATGTTCCACACTTTGCACGGAAGTGAATGCAGATTCCATGTAAATGAATCAGAATCTGAATAACTTCTGATTTCAAGGCAGTGACATGAAAGAAAAAGCACATGCTTTGGAATCAGATGCATGGGGGGTTAAATTCTAGCCTCGCATAGATAAATGCTGTTTATTCATTTGCTAATACAAGGGTTGCCATCAATGAACCACAGACTGACTGGCTTGAACAAAAGAAAGTTATTTTCTCACAGTTCTAGAGGATGCAAGTCCAAGACCAAGGTGCCAGCAAAGCTGATTCTATAGTGCCTTTGTTCTGTCTTGTAAACAGCCACCTTCTCTTTGTGTGCAATCTTGACATCTCCTCCTCTTAGGTGGACACCAGCCATATGGGAAGAGAGCCCACCCTATTACCTTGCTGCACCTTAATTACCTCCAAATACTGTAACATTGGGGTTCAGGGCTTCAGTACATGAACCTATGAATCTTGGGGAGACACGATCCAGTTTATAACAGTGTTCATTAAAAGTCTATTTCTTCCTTCCCTTTTTCTCCCACTCACAAAGGTAATAACAGAAGAAGATAGAGTTATCTTTCACAATCCTTTTAGAATTAGGGTGTTACTAAGAATGTGCTATAGATACAGGGTTATGTCTTCATAAGGTCTATAGCATTTCACTTTTAAATGGTGAAATAATATACCTTGCAAGAACCTATTCCATAATGGACACTCTAAAACATATAGACGAAAAGGGGAGTTTGGGTTTAGAAAATTACTTGGGAAAGCTTATGTGCCTGTCTGCTCATTTTTTTAAACAAATCATGAATAACATTAAGAATTTTAAGAATAAGGTAACAATATAACAGGAGAAAATAGAATTAACTATTGAGAATTTATTTTACCAACTAAAGCTGGGCCTCAAAAACCAGAACTAAAAAAAGGATGAGAAGAGAGGGTAGCATCCACATTCAGATTTTACCAATGAAAAGCAGGATGAGCAAGAAGGAAGAAAGATAAGAAGCAAACCTGTACTATCTTTCAGCATTTATAAATGGGAGTTAAGTTGCACTTGCTTAGAAAACTTAAAAATGAGGATTGTAAAAATGAGACATGGAGAGCTCATAAATTGGTCACAAATGTACCTTTTATGGGATGTTTGGAAAACCTAAGGATCCTGAGTTGATCGATACACAACTACAACTATGGCAGAATATCACAGTTTACCCCCATGGAGATGCACGGTTATTATCTGTCAGTAAAATTCAAAAAAAAAAATTAAAGGACTACCTTTTAAAATACTTGAAAACAGAGAATGAAATATAACATAACCATTTATCAAATTATACTTCAAAGATAAAAAGAAAAGTTCTAGTGTTATATGTACACAGAGGGACATTGTAATTAACAGTATTGTAGAATTCAGAATAACTAGTAGAGAGGATTTTGAATGTTTTCATCACAAAGAAATGGTAAATGTTTGAGATGAGAGGACATGAAGATATAATGTGATGACACATGATAGACACTGCAGATGATTATAAAAATGGCAAGTGTCCTGTCTCAAGCTATCTACAGATTGTGGGTTCTTTTTCAAGTTAGTGTTCAGGTGAGCGTAAGATACATTTCTACAACATAAAGATACAGAAAGAGGGGCTCTGCCATACATCTGCAGGCCAAGAGGAGTCTGAAGAAACAGGTCTTGGTAAGTTTCCCCTAGTTTATTACCTTGAGGTCAGACTCCCTTTTGTCCAATCATATTTCTAACACAACTATCTGTTCCTCTTTAAATTTGAGTATAAAAATAGTTTTCCCTGTGTCTGTGGGTCACTTCTGAAGGCTCCTGTCTTATGTAAAATTTTCTCTCCTTAACCTTTGTTAGAGGGATATCCAACACAAAATTTTGCAATGGATGAGGAAAGATATTATATTCTTCCTTATGGTGGCCAACTACACACATTTTACCATATACATGCTAAAGTAATAAAGAAGTCTAAGGGAGTATTTTCAGTTCAGAATGTCCCAAAGCATATTCCTTGGATCTATGGTGACCACATGTCCTGGTTTGTTGAAGATAGACTCACTTTCCTCCTCTTATCTTGGAGTACTTATTAATAGTATCTTACTTTACTCTCAATATTGTTCCAGTTTGGACAATAAGTTAAATGGATACTTAACCCAGAAAACCACCTCTGGGGATATCGACAGCTGTGTTGTCTTTCTCTGAACCTCTGCCATCCCAAGTGATGTTGTAAGCCTTAAAAAATAAGATATACTATAAAATAAAACAAAACCAAAAACGATACAGAAAAGTTAAAAATAATTTATTGGGTCCAAATAATGCAGTGGAATTCAAACCAAAGAATAGCAGTGCTCATTCTAAATAGCATAGCATTTGAAAGTTAAAAAACAAATTACCTAAGACTCATAAGTACATAAAGCAAAAACTGTAATAATATGCAGGAAATGAAACACAAACACACTTGTGTGGGAGAATGAAACATCATTATCAATCTATTACAGAGATGAATACACAGAAATTAAATGAGGGTATAGAAAAAAATGCAATAAATTTTGTACATCTGATATACTTTAACCAAACCTTATAACCCACAAATATGATTTGTTTTTTCTTTTCAAGTATATGTACTTGGTCTATAAGCAAAAAATGATCATAGACTGAATCATAAAGAAAATATACATGAGCAGGAGTTTATAGATCATATTTTGAGATCATTATGCAATAATAAAACATTCATAATGCATGCTAAAAATAAAAAACTCACGTATGTGGAAACTAAAAGTAATACCCTATAAACTTGGCTAAGGAAAAGAGGAAACTAAAAGAATAGGGAGAGGAGCGGGAGGATGAGCAGTAAGAATTAATTTAAAATATTTGGAATAGAAAACTACATCAAGAGAAAATAGAAGAAATGAAAAATGAGTGGGAAAAGATTGAAAAGAAAGAAATAATGGAATAAGAAGGAAATAAAAGAAACACAACAGAATGTAGGCCTGACAAGACCTAATTCTCACATCAGCTGAGTCTAGGTTTTTATCTCCATTCCTACATGCACAGCTCTGAGACTTTGGAATATTTAATTTCTTTGTACCCTATTTTCTCATGTTTCTCGTGTTCCCATGAAATATTGGAAATAACAGCACCATCTTTATAAGGTTATTTTTAAAAAATTAAGCAATGCCTGGACAAGCTCCAAGCACAGTATCTGATAAGGAATTGATAAAGGCTAATAAATCTAAAGAGACCGTAGTGATAGTTGCCGTTGTAATAAGAATAGAGGTAGTCACTTGTAATGGTGTCACTAACAACCAAAATTTTGAAAGGAAAACAAAACAATAATACAAATAAGCTCCTGGCCAACCTTCTAACAACATGTGAAAATGGAACAATTAGAAATGAGAATGGAAATCCAACAACAAGCAGAAAGGGACAAGTTTAAAGTACGTAGCAATGTTACATATAGTTGTATGATGAGAAATCTTCAAATTTCAAAGACAGATATTCTTTGCACACATATGTGTTCGTGTGTGTGTGCACATGTGCATGTCTGTGTGGGTGTGAATATGCAGGGGGATTGCAATACACACCCCCACTCAGCCCTCCCCCAGACAGGATAAAAGGCAAAAAGGAAAGGAGGATAAATTATTAAAATTTCCCAAAGAACCTCATGGGTTCATTGGTAAAGCTGTGCAAACATTTAGGACACTCACAATCTCCATCCAATTGTCAATTCTCAAGAATTAAAGAAAAATTTAATTCGTTCCATTCATTTTAAATTGCCATTCTTAAAGAGATAAGATCCCAACACAAATTTTATGTTAAATAAAAATTTTAATTAAACAAAGAAATATTGAATGAATTAGAAGAAAAAATCAGATAGTATTTTATGGGCTGAGGGTGGGGAATTATTTCTTAAAGACAAAAAAGCACAAATCATAACAAAATACTTTTAAACCTAACCACACCAATATTAAAATCTTTGTTGTGATAAAACAAGTAATGTTACCTGAAGAAGCAAGAAAATGTATTTGTGATAGGTGAGAAGTGAAAGAATTAATCTCCAAAATATTTAAAGAGCTTCTACAAATCAAGAAAAAGTCAGTAGAATTTAAACAAAAATGAAAAACAAAGCAAAACAAAACAAAGGAAGGAAAAGACCAAGTAATTCCCAGATGAGAAAAAACAATGGTTTATAAGTATATGGAAAGATATTCAAGGTCATCAGTAATGATATGCCATTTCATACCCATTGGATGGCCAAAAAACTTTATTTTTAATTGTCAATATTGGTCTTGCAGAAGCAATGAGGAATCAGGTCCTCTCAGACTCCAATGGTAGTAGGTATGCAAATTTAGATAATAACTGCCAGAGCAAATTGACATTACCTAAGATAATTGAAAACATTCACCCCATGACCCAGCATTTCAGTTCCAGGTCTACACTTTAGAGAATCTCTGTTCTGTAAAGGAGACACACACATTACAGGATTGTTTGAAGCAGCAAAAAGAATTGAAAAGCCCTTCAATAACAATAGAGAAGTCGATAAATAAAATGTAGAATAAAAGTCAAATTGCTGAATGTTCTATATGGTATGTTACTTTCGATGAAAATTTTAGAAAACACAAAAGAACACTATAAATCTTTCATAGATTCATATTTGTGTGGTTTTTTAAATATTTTTTTAGTTGTAGATGTACACAATATCTTTATTTATTTTTATGTGGTGCTGAGGATTGAACCCAGTGCTTCACACGTGCAAGGTGAGCACTCTACCACTGAGCTACAACCTCAACCCCTTGTGTGGTTTTTTAAAATATAACAGAAGGAATGGAATATACTAAATTCCTTTAAATGATTTTCTCTGGACACTCAAGGGGAAGTGGTAAAATAATGGGGTGCTACAATTTGGGCCCTGGAAGTCCCCCAGAGGCCATGTGTGCTTGACTGGATTGCTATCCTGTGGTGTAGCTGGGAGGTGATGGAACCTTTAAGAGTGAGGCTTAGTGGAAAGAGGCTAGGTCACTAAGTGCTTGCCCTTCAAAAGAATTCTGGGACCCCAGTTTCCAGCTTTACTTCCTGGATACCATAAGAGGAACAGCTTCATCTTCCTGAGCTCCTGCCACAATTTGCTGCCTTCTGACAGGCCCAAGAGCAACAGGGCAAGCAACTACAGGTGGAAACCTCCAAAACTATGAGCCAAAATAAATTATTTCTCCTTTTGAGTTTTTTAACTCAAGTGTCTGTCACAGAGACAGAAAGCTGACTAACATGCGGATCATCCTTTTTCCCCCCTTAACTGTGGTATATAATTTTAATTATATAATATATATGATTTTAATTTTATGATCTGATCCATTTTTAAGGGTACATTTCAGTGGCATTGAGCACCTCGCCCATCTGCAGATCTCTTTCTGTCTTACAAAATTGAAACTGTATACCCAATAAATACTAAATCTCCACTTTCCTCAGCCCCCTCCCCCCTGGCAACCACCATTCTCCTCTTTTTCTATGAGTTTGGCTACTCTAGGTATCCCGTATAAGTGAAATCACACAGGCTTTGTGTCCTGTTTACTGCACATAAATGAATGTCTTCAAGTTTCATCCATGTTGTCACATGTGTCAAAATTCCCTTCGACTGAATAATATTCGAGCTGAATAATATTCCATTGTATGGTTATGCCACATTTTGCTCAGTCATTCATATATCAGTGGTCACGTGAGTTGCTTCTGCCTTTTCACTACTGTGAATAATGTTTCTCAAATATCTCTTTGAGTCCCTGCTTTCAATTCTTCTGAGTATATATCCACAAGTGGAATTTAGGGAGACTTTTTTTGGCCTCAAAAGTTACGCATCTTTTAAGAAAAACAAAATAAGCCTTGAAGCAAAAATGGCAAGATGTTGATGATTTTTCAGTTCTAGGGGTTGTGCTGCTTTTTGCAGCTTTATTGACTGTGTAGATTTCTAAAATTATAATAAAGAAGGAAAACTTTTAAAAGAAACCACATAACTCAGAAAACTGTAAATTAAACCAATCACTTTTGTGCATATAAAATTATTAAAGTAAATTACAAACTAAGCAAATCTGTAATAAATGAATTAATATAGAGTAAAAGAGGTTTACGCTGTGACAGTGAGAATGAGACTTCAACAGGGAGAAATCTATTAAAATTCATTAACAGATCAAGCAGGAAAAATCTCATGGTCATTTTAATAGATGCCAAAAGGTTATTTGCTCCCACTCTTTGATGCAGTCTTAATAAAATATTCTTCATAATATTAATAAAAACATGGCTTTTAGAAGAGGTTATAAGCATGGTCATAGGAGCCAGATGACTGGATTCATGTCCTCTCTCTGTTGTTGACCTGGGTACTTACCAAGCCCTCTGTGTCCTATGGCCTCATTTGTAAAATGGAAATAATCCTTTTGCACAAAGAATGAATGAAGTGACATGTATATAGTGTGCATAGAATGGTGCTTGGCACATAATACCATATAATATGCACCAAGATAAGCATTTATGTTGTTGGTATTGTTACAATAAAAACAATACTTTCAGCTCAATCTTTTTGATTTGATACTCAAAGGTGAAAATGTACAAACATATGTTCCCTCTCAATTCAGGAACAAAGAATGCTCTCGACCACCATTTGAATTTCATATAATCTTAAAATAACACAAGAATGAAAGGACACTGTAACAGATACAGGCTAATCAGAAAGAGATAAATTACCCTTATGCTTTGTGACTATGACTACATACTTATAGAAATAAAAGGTTTTAATTGAAAACCTCCAGAATTACTTTTTAAAAAAATGTAGTAAGTTGACGAGATACAAGATAAAGGATAGATAGATATAGATATATCTAGATAGATAGATATAGATAGATATAGATATAGATACAGACATAATAAAATGGTACTCTTCTTGCATATTGGCTATGGCCAAATAAAATATAGATTAAAAAAGAAATCTCACCTAAATTGTAGCAAAACCACAAACTGTTACAATAAACATCAATATTTCAGAGAAGTGACCTTTAAAAACAAAATACGCCATTTTGGACAAATCAAAAGAAATTTGAGTAAAAGTAAAAACACTACATTTGGGATGGTTCTAGAAAGATTATATTATAAATATGCTGGTTTACTTAAATAAGTCTATAGATTGAACATAATGTAAAAACAATTATTTCTTTGGGTGTTTTCTGGGAACTAGAAAAAAAAAATCCTTAGTATTCCAAAGACAGAATAAATAGGATAAACTACAAAAAAAATCTGGAATGTGGTGGCACTGCTAGATGTTAAAATGTATTATAATTCAATAATAATCAAAAGAGTATGGTATCAGCACAAGAGAAAACAAATATAATTTATCTGTGAATTTTATATACAACAAACAAAAGAGCCATCAAAAACTACTGAGAAAGGACAAATTGCCCCATCTAATGTTTGTGAAATCAAAGTAATTTTTAAAAAGACCTATAACTTGTACATATCTAACACAGAAATAAATTGCAGCTGGATTTGAGATTTTGACACATTCAACTGTGGAAAACTGAAATAAGACAGAAATGAATATTTCACAAATAATAGAAGTAATTGCAAAGGGAAAGGTAGGTAATTTTCAACATTAAAAAACAGAGGCATCTCTATGTTTTCTAAAAAGAAAAAACTTAGAAGGCAAACAATAAAACCAGGAAAAATATTGGTGGAAGGGATATTTTTTTCTCTCTCCCTCCTGTTCCCTCCCTCCCTCCCTCTCAGCTCTCTGTACCGTATTAGGGAATGGGATATACATAACTCACCTCCAGATGCCTAGCACTGACTGTGCTGGCCCCACAATAAATGTGGAACTGCTGAACTGAACCATTAATTATATTAGGACAGAAGGAAAATGGCTATTGACAAAAGATGGGTTCCAACTAGAAAACAGACACATGGAAAAAGGCTTCAGCTTCCTAATGATCAAAGAATTGCAAATTAAAACGACCAGGGATTCTTATTTTTCACCTACTTCATTAACGAAAAAAGCAAATAAGATCACAGCCTGATAGCCTTAAGCAACAGGGCAGCAAGGTTGTGCCCAATCCCAGCCCTCACTGGAGCAAGAAGTTGCTTAAGATTTACCGTGATGGTTATGGCATTGGGGCTTCTTTGATTTGCTTATTTAAAAAAAAAAAAAAAGCAGTAAAACCCAAGCATACACAATGTGGTGGCTGGAGACCACGAATGCCCAGTTACTAGCAGCAGTTACTAAAAAACCTTGGAGGGCGGTTTTAATTTCCTCTTGCTGTTCGTCTGGGGTCTGGTTTCCCAGGCAGCCAAGGGGCTGGGTGAACACAGGGAGACCCATCCATCAATTTTGTGGCTGCCATAGCATGGCGATTTTGAATCTTGCAATAAAACAAGATTAATGGGCTTGACTTCCTTCGGTTTGACATTTCAGCAACGAGGGCTGTATTTGCCAGGTTTCTACACCTCTCTCCTTCTTGTCTCAGCCATTTTGTAATCATGAGCCAGGTCCCTTTTGTTCCCTTGGACTCCTGAAGAGAATTGTATAAGAGGAAGATGTAGGGTGCACTCTGAAAAGACAAATCATTCTGATTTCTTCTCATCTTCAAAGACAAATAGGGATTCCAGGGGGGAAACAAGCTCTCCCAGCCTTGGAGGGGGGCGGAGAGAGGATGAAGCATTGTGTATTTAATCATTTTGGTAATAATTTTATCCATGAACATGCACCTACCATGCATCGAGCACTGTGTAGGCACCTGGGAGAAGAAAGAGGAAATACACAAAGAATTAACAGCAGCATCCCGAGATCCACAGTTTCAATTTTGATGGCTTCAGTTACCCCGAGTCAACTGTGGTCTAAAAATATTAAATGGGAATTTCCAGAAATAATTTATAAGTTTTAAATTGCACACTCAGGGTTAAGCGCCCCTGGGTTCAATCCCTGGTACCAAAGGGGGGAGGGTTGAAATAAAACAAAGAAGTTCATGATTTCTATTGCTTTGAGATTAATAATAACAAACTTGTGTTAAGCACTTGACATGCAAGATCTTACTTACTCTTTCCAACACCCTAGAAGATGGGCTCTGTTACTGTCATCTTTCATTAGCAAATGAAGACTGGAGGTTTGTTACAGTAGCAACAACAATAAAAACTTCCAGAAAAAACAGGGGTTGCAACACCAATGTCAGAAAAAGTAGAGTTCCATGGTAAAAGACTATAGAGACAGAGAGAATCATAGTGTTGTTGATGTTGTGAAATCAGTTCATAAAGGCCAAAATCTTTAACAATGTGCATTGTTGATAAGTAATAGCATATCTAAATGTGCTTTTTTAAAAGACAGAACAAAAGGCAGAGTGGCAGTGAGAAAGATCAGTACACTTCCTTCCAATCCCTGCAGGAAATCATATAAGAAATAAGAATATAAAGGACCTAAATTAGTCAGGTAGGTTAACAAATTTATGATCTTGCCCCTATAAACTTTATGAAGGTTTTATGGTGCCTGTAAGCATGGTCTATGTTGGACTATGAAGAAAATTTGATAAGACTCTCTTCAAAGTAGAAATGATATGAACTCATTTTCCAAGCCTAATAAAATATTCATTTTTTAAATCCAATCACTTGAAAATTTTAAAAAGTTGTATCCTACATAATTCCAAGAAAAATTAAAATAGTAGTTATGAAATGCTCAGAAAAACAGTGGTAATCAAAAGCAAAGTTTTTGGGGAAAGAGGATGTACCGGGGACTGAAATGGAGAGAATTAAATTCCATGCATGTATGATTACGTCAAAATGATCCCCACATCCTAATTAGAATAAGTTATACTCCATGCATGCATGGTATGTCAAAATACACTATACTGGCCAGGTGCCGTGGCACATGTCTATAATCCCAGTAGCTCAGGAGGCTGAAGCAAGAGGATCTCGAGTTCAAAGCCAGCTTCAGCAAAAGCAGGGTGCTAAGCAATTCAGTGAGATCCTGTCTCTAAATAAAATACAAAATAGGGCCGGAGATGTTGCTCAGTGGTCGAGTCCCCTGAGTTCAATCCACGGTACCCCCTTCCCTGCCAAAAAACACACACTACTGTCACGTATATCTAAAAAGAACAATAAAAACTCTATAAATTTTCCATTGGTATTATTACTATGGTACTTTATAGAAATTGTACTTTAGAACTGTATGTACATTTATTAATTCATATACAAATATATGCATATTTATTTGTCAAAAATAAAATATTATATCTTTATGAACAAAAAAGAACCCCACTATTATGGATAATTATAAAGCACTAATAAAAACATGGAAAAACAAAGTTATTATATTAGATCTGTAAATACTAAAGAATAAATATAAATTAAGAATTTAACTCCATATATTAGGAAAAGAGGAAAAAAGAATAATGATATAGACCAAAATTAATACTTACTAAAAAATGTAAAATTGATAAATTCATCCAGAAGCTGCTTTTTTATTAAATCCATATACGACATAAAACTAGTTTAATCAGGAAAATCAAGTAACTATTCAAAATTAGTACTAAGGATGGATAACTAGCTATGGACAAGGAGAATATAAAAAATAGCCATTTATACTCAGAACAGATTTGGGAATCTGGATTTTAAATACTTTAAGATTATACCTCCAGGGACACCCAACCCCTTGCTATGGTGCCCTGGTGCCTACTCCTCCAACCCACAGTAACCCCTGTGGTCTGTCTATATAATCCTAAAGCTCCCCAGACCATAATTTTTTGAAAGCATTGGTCAATAGAAATATCAATTCTCAAAACTGACCTCAAAAGAAATAGAAATAAACACTGAAGAAACCAACAAACAAAGAAAAACTCTCTTTTTTTCTACTAGACCATTAGCCAAATGGAGGCAAAGATCACACCTTAGTCATCCCAGTAGAACATGAGAGAAGGGCTAGAAACCTCAGCTCTGAGATCACATCTTTCTCTTGTCTCTTAGACGAAGTCCCAGAGCTTCAGCATAATGGGGATTATAGCAGTGCCTTCCTCAGAGGCTAGTTGTGA
Source organism: Geosciurus inauris (assembly GCA_004024805.1). NCBI lineage: Eukaryota > Metazoa > Chordata > Mammalia > Rodentia > Sciuridae > Geosciurus > Geosciurus inauris. Next base: position 33,830 of record PVHX01006650.1, on the reverse strand, counting down.
GGAATGATTGAAATGACGTGCCTTTTGGACCTCCCCAAGAGATGCCTCCCATAAATGTTAGCTATTATCAATAAAAATAACAAGTCAATTGCAGGTTGCAAGACTATGAAATAAAAGGAGGAAATTTACTTCTGGGACACAAAATAAGACTGGAATAAATGGAGAAAGAGTTCCGTTTCCTAGGGGTTAAGATATAATGCTTTAAAAGATGTCAGTTTCTCCCAATTTAATGTACATATTTAATGCATTTTGAACAGTAATATGACAATTCCCACAACTGCAAGTTGTTTGCTGCCCTACTTTTAATATCTCATTTTACTTCATCCTCAATTCCATGAATTAGGATTTAAGTATATTCTAAAGATGAAGAAATGGCATTTTAATAACTTACCAAATATCCTAATGCCAAAGGCAGAATGACCAGAATTTACAAGTGGGCAGCATGCCCTCTTAGATAATGTCTAGATGGAGACCATGTCCTCCCTTCCCCACAGAGCCTTGCACAAGGTGTAGAGGAGATGGCCAGTGATGGGTGGTTCCTTCATCCATACCACCCGACATGGACAAGGGCCAGAGTGAGGACACAGGGTCAGAACCTGTTGACACTGGCACAGAGAGAAATGATAAACAAGTGAATGAGATTAGTTTCCAAGGAAACCATCCACCTAAAGAGAAGTCAATGTGCTCCTGGATGAATGAAGGAGCTTCTAAAACCTTAATTACAGGCCTGAAGGAAGATTTACTGTCAGACTAGAATGGTAAGATCTCACTGTTCTGCCTTCATTTAAGCACCCACTGGGCCGGGCAATAGGACAGACAAGAAATTTATATTGCAGGCAACAAAATTTTTGTGGCCCTATAAAGAATTTTAGAAAAGTGAAATTGAGTGAGTCACTAATACTTGTCCATTTCTATCTGGGAACAAGACCTGCCTGAAAAAGTAGCACTGTCACTCTTCTGTCCTCCTTCCACTTGCCCCTTTGTACTACTGGGTGCAAGGGATCACATCCACCCCCATCTTCCTTCCTGGCTTCTCTTCATCACTCCTTCCTCAGCTGAACATCTCTGAACATCTCAACTGTTTGTCCTCTCCCTCTCCATACATTTTCTTTGGTGACCAGGACTTCCAGTAATCCCTGCTGACAAGCCCCAAGGGGGTATCTCCAACCTTCACCCATGTGAAGGTGTCCCTCAAGCACCCACACCCTCATCCGGCTGAAATCACTTGCCCCTTCTCCTTCCTCCTCCCACTTCCTGCTCCTCCTCCCATGCCTCACTTGGGCTAAGGAGACCATTTTCCTTCTGTGTGCCCAAGAGAGATACTCAACCATTCTTTTTCCCCCCTCCAGAGTTCTCTTAGTAATTATTTTCTGATAATGCTGCTTCCTCCATATCTCATCAATTCAGCCTCTCGTTTCCATCTCCATCTATAAAACCTTAGAATGGGCCCCGTCATCTCTCACCTTGCCCTGCTGAAAGTGCCTCCTACTGTGTTTTTTCACAATTGATCTAATCCATGCTGTGTGTCATCCAAAGTGTGGACTTTCCACATTACCAGTGGTACTTTCACTGTTTAAAGACCTCCATTGTTCTTTGAGTGGTCACACTGTCACTTTACAACCTGTGTCTTAGTCTTGGTCTCTGCTTCCTCCTCTCCTCTACCTCAGTGATCCTTGTCATTCTCTGAAGATGGTACAGAGTGTTCCACCCTTTCTCTTCTGCAAGGAGCCCGTTCTTCCTCCACACTCCTGTATGAAAAGCCTTCCCTGACTTCCAGGAGAACACAAATGCAGCACAACTTTTCATTTCTCTGGTTGTACAGAATGTAGCATGCAGCAAAATGAAACTAAACCCCTATCTCTCACCATGCACAAAACTCAACTCAAAGTGGATCAAGGACCTAGAAATTAGACCAGAGACCCTGTGCCTCATAGAAGAAAATGCCCAACCCTGCATCACGTCAGAAATCAAGAATCAATAAATGGGATGGATTCACACTAAAAAGCTTCTTCTCAGCAAAAGAAACAATGAGGTGAAGAGAAAGCCCATATTTTGGGAGCAAAATTTTTTGCCACACACACACCAGATAGAGCACTAATCTCTAGGATTAGAACCCAAAACTGATGTACATTATTTCATAGTCCTCAGCCCACCTGCCTTAATGGTGAAGAAAGCTTTGCTAACACTTGTGTTCCACATAGTCTGCGTGCCCTCCTCCCTTTAGGTTACACATGAGCTTCTAGGGATAGAAATGGTTAGCTATAGATTCCCAGCACCTGGCAAAGACAAGGCACATGGTGAAAGCTCATTAAGCCCTGGATGGAGAGAGGGAGGGAGAGAGAGGAAAAGGAAAGGAGGGAGGGCGAAAGAGAAGGAAAACATTCTGGATTCTGATCATAGCCTAGACAAACAATCCTCTTTGCTCTGGCTTCACATTCACCAAACATCCTTTTGATTTGTAATTGGCCTCCTAAGCACATCTATCCCCTCACTGGTCCTGGCCCTCCAAGAGCAAATTAGTAAAGTCTAGCTGGTTTAGTCATGGCTTCCCATGGGTTAACTCAACATTCTCCCAGGATATGGCTCCTCTCGGTGACCAAACAACCCCAAGGTTAGGGGATTTGTAGATCTGAACCTCCATGACCTCTAGAAAGGTATCTACCTTGCTCTACACTACCACCCTCTAGGTTATCCCTAATCACTTCCTGCCTTTCCAGCTCCTCTCTCTAGAACCATCTTACAAACAGGAGAGTGACGCTCCAAGATGTGACTTCACCATTATTTCCATATCCCTCACTAGACAGCTCTTGGAGCCCAAAGTTGCTCTCACGCATGGTTCTAGATACATCATGTTGTCAGCTACATTATGGGCTGGCTGGCTCATCAAGCTGTCTTTCCTGCCTTAAAGCAACCAAGAAGCTGCCTTCTGATTAACAAGGAAGTAATTTCATGGCAGAAATCTCCTAGACTCCCCTCCAACAGTTCACTGTGGGCAGAGCAGAGTACTGTTTAGATGAAATGCCCAAGGTATTGACTTCTGGCGATAAATACCTGGGCAAGATGAAGGGATGAAAGAAATCCTTCTCTCTGAGCTTGGCTGCACAGAACTGATTTCTGTAGTGTGATGTAGCTGAGAAAGTTCAATCACTTCCTTAATGCATGTGAGTCTGTGCCTCATATTTCATTAAAGTTGTCACTTGACAAATACAGGTTTCAATGCTGCCAGCCTGGGGCAGCTAGTTGAGAGGAGGCTTGGCTAGAGACAGTCATTTTGAAATCCAGGGAAAAATCGAAGAATGCTAAGGATATAAAAGAGGGCTGGGATATTGATTGGGGGCTGCAGGTAGGGTCATGGGGTCAGGCCCAGCTCTTGTCCCATATCAGGAGACCCTAGAATCTAGGACCCATAGAATATAGGAGAATAAATTCTGTTTATATCTTGCCTTTAAGTGATTAGATTCCTTCAACTAAGTAAAGGGAAACAGAAAAGAAATCAACATTTATTAAGTACTTACGTGTGCAGCCACTGATGGACATATTCTATATACATCATCTCACTTAAATCCTTATCTAAGCTGGGTGTGGTAGCACATGCCTGTAATCCCAGCAGTTTAGCAGGATGAGGCAGGAGAATTGAAAGTTCAAAGCCAGCCTTAGCAATTTAGTGAGGTCGTAAACAATTTAGAGAGACCCTGTCCCTAAATAAAATATAAAAAGGGCTGGGGATGTAGCTCAACGGATAAGCACCCTGGAGTTTAATCCCCAGTACCAAAACAAAATAATTCTTATCCAAGCACTTTGATCAGGACACCCTCACTTTATGAGTGAGGAAATCAGGGCTCAGAGAAGGGAAAAGCTTTGCTCCAAGCCATAGAGCTATGAAAAGATGTTACTGGGACTTGAAGTTCAGTTCTTTTGGCTCTGAAGGCCATTTGCTGTGCTCCTGGATAATTTTGGCAGAGGATAAAAAACAGTCTTAGAAGAGGGTCTCTCAGATCTCTAGATATCTGCTACAGAATGAAATTTCCTGGCAAAAGGTGATTCTGGAGATCTCCTTAATTCCAGTTTGCCAAAGAGTCTTTCCAGACACTTTTTTTTTTCATACCACAAAACTCTCCTTTAAGTGAACCAAAGCTCTCCAGCCTATGGTTGCAAATGGGCAAACACACAAATGTCTATATTCCACTGCAGTCTTCAACTTAACCACAAGAATGTAGCCCCCTGAAATACTTCCTGCTCCACAGTGGCTATGGGCCCTGGTAGATGGGGTAAAAGGGCTCCCTTGAGTTTAAGAGTAGCCTCTTTCTGCTCAGAGCTCCCACCCAGGTGCTCATCTCCCACCAGTTTTCCACCCTCGATGCTGCACCACTGAGAGCTCCAAGATGAAAAAGTGGCACATCTTGTGCTCCAAGTTCTGAGAACACCTCCTAGGAGCCCCTATTCCAAAGTGGCAAGGTGTCAACTCAAGCACTGTCCCTTCTCCCATGTCCTTATCTGTTGAAACTCCAAGCCTTATGGCTCCTCTCCTTTAGCCAAACTAAAATGCCTCATAAATCAACTCACATATTGAAATGATTTCTAGGCTCCAACCTCTTGGCAGACATGTGCAAGAATTCCAAGGAACCAGCTCTTACAAGACCACCTCAACATCCTCATCCTCAACACCCCTTCCTTATCCCTAGTAAAAAATTTATAGCCCCTAAGTAAGTTTCCACAATCTCCCAAGAACATTTTATAGGAATACAGAATCTTTAGGGCTAAAGGGGACTTAGTTGGTTAGGTGGGTGTAGCACCTCCTACTGGGTAGTGAGATTTTTGCCTTGAAGGATCCAGGGCTTACTCATTTATTAGCTTGGCACCTGTAATTGATGGGTTTTCAATAATTGTGACTGATACCCTGAAAGTCATCCGCCCATCAGTCTTCCCACTGCAGGGTTTTTCCGTGGATATTCCTGACTAAATGTCCTAAAATGGCAGCCACCATTGTCTTCCATCATGGTTTGGTCTAAAAAGAAGCAAAGAAGGAGCTGACCCCAATTATCTTCTCCTTCCATCTATTAGGGCTTTACTCCTACCTCCTACCTCTCCAGCTTCATAGTCACCATATGTTAGATGAAAATAGAAAGGCCATTTTTTTTCCATAACCCCCAGGCGTAGCCCTCCATTGTATCAAACATCTCTTTGTAATCCATTGTCTGCTTTCCTCTTCAGGCTTGCCCCACCTCCAGCCACTGTTGCTTCCCAGGAAATGAGAAATTTAGAGAACCAAAATGAAAGGACACAAGCAAAGGCTTGATAAATGGTCATGTGAACTGTCAGAGAGACCTTCACTGGCATTCCCCTACTGGGACAGAACTACTCTGACTAGATCCCATTTTAATAGCTGGTGGCCATCTTTGACCACACAATACTGTCCCAAAAACTCCCTGATCATACATACCACAAGGATATGCCACTTCATCGGCTGGAGGTCCAAAATAGAGTGCTTCTCTTATTTTCTTTTAACATTTAAAGGTTCAGCTAGTGTGGAAATGCCCCTCTCTCTTTTTACTGGGGGCCCTCCTTCTTGGAAAAAGCCCTAACCCCTATGGACTTAGCCCAAGAGCCAGCAGTGCAGAGAGACCTGGAGAATGCAGCCTGGTTGTCTGCACTACCTGCTCAACCCGGCTACCTCCCCAGCCACCACCTGGACCTTGCAGTGCCCTGTGGAGACCGTGCTGTGCCTGTGAGCCATGGGGGAAACCATCGTGCCTAGTCTGGAAGCAGTTTCTCCAGGTGCAGAGGGTGAAGGAAGAAGTGACCCTTCTCCTCAGTGGGTTGGGCCAGGAAGTGCAGCACATCCTTGCTGAAGCCCCTTCCCCCTGGCGACAGGGTGGCCCATTAGGAGAGTCAAAGCTGTACCTGAAAATGGACGCTCCTGCATCTCTTGATCTGCCAGCTAAGTCTGGGTCTTCCTCTCTCTCCTTTCCCTCCCATTTCTGGTACATTCTCCAGGGATGCAGTGGAGGGCATAAAGAAGAGGGTCCAGTTCTGGAGAGTGTCCTTTTCTGCAAGTTGCCCCCAAGACAAGCAACTATAATCACCAGAGAAATCATTAAAGTACAAGAAGCGCTTCCAGTCTGTAGTCCTTATTTCCCCCAGGAGGCATCTTTGCCCACCTTCTCTACATAGATTTTTTTTTAATTAAGAAATTTTAGTATAAAATTATTCAAACTTATTCAAAAGTATAGAAAATCAAGTTACTTTCAATTCACCACCTATCTTTAACCAGTTAGCATGTTGTAAGATTTGTTCGGATTTTTTCAAAGAAATAAAAATGAAGCAATCTGTATCCCTAGCCTCCTCTGTCCCTGTATCCAGAAGTGATCACCTCATTTAATCCTAAAATTAGTAGGCATTGTTCTCATATATGAGAGGCATATAGTTCCATAGCAGGGATGAGGGACCAGGAAAAAGAAATGTTAATTAGTTTCTCTAATTACTGGTCCTGTGTCTCAGTTTCATCATCTGTAAAATAAAGTTTGGTGACTTAAGTGAGATAATATATCTAAGTTCTTAAAAAGTGCTTAGCCCGTGTAGGCTCTCAAAACATCTTAGCCGGTAATATACATGAAAAGCAGCATGTTGTGCATAACTTTCAACTCACTTAAAAAAAACAACAACAACTCTGCAGTATGTTTTGAGATTTGGATATGTTGATATATATAGATTCAGTTCATTGTAATAAGCTACAATATCCCATTATGTGCATATACTTCAATTTAATTATGCATTGCCCTACTGATGGACCCTTGAGTTCCTTCTAATTTTTCTCAATTACTGCAATAAATCAATACACATCTCCATGTGCATGTTCAAGCCTAAAAGGGAAGATGCTAGGTGTGCACAGCTTGAAGTCCGGTAGATATTTTTACTTCTATAAATACTCTTGAGCTCTATCCTGGGACACAGTTAAGTTACCTGAAGACCTTTTGATCATTTGGAGACTTTTCTTATACTTTATTAACGCCATCTTTATATAGTCTAGGGCTAATTTTTCCCCACTATGGATTTCTTCTGATCGCTCTCCCTGATATCCTGTGAATTACGAGGGTTTTCTATTCTGGCTGGTGACACAAACTATTCCCAGACTTGTATGAATTGCAGACATCGCTCCTGCTAATTCTTTCCATTGTTTCCCCCCAACTTCGGGTAGTTCCTTAAATGAATTCTCTGATCAGCATTCAGCTGAAGGCTGAGGGGAACTATCTTCAAATCTCTCAGTTGTTCTTCTTCTCTGTAGCTTTTTTTCTCCTATATTATTTCTGGTGAGCTGTGGCTCTCCTGTCCTCTGTGGACTCCCAGCCCTATCTCTTCAACACGGTTTAGGCATGCACAGGGCTCTGCCTGACTCACACACTAGAAATTCTGAAGATGGAAGCTGGGGCCACCACAGGACTTGCCTTGTTTCTCGTCTCTCAGGGGCCACTGTCCTACACTGCCTGATGCCCAGTGTCTCCTCTTCCTTATGCTTTATCTCCTTTTTCCAATCAATTCAAGAAAAAGGTACATACAGTCCCTGTGACTCTATTTGGGCCAAAATAATATTAATTTTCTCTTTGAAAGGTCGAAACAATTTACAATTCTGTCAATAGTATGGGAAAGTTCCAGATTCTACATGTCTCTCTCCACTGTCAATAGTCTAAATTTTTCAACAATTTAATGGCTACGAGTGGTGCAAATGGACATCTCACAATTTAATTTTGTATTTCTCTAATTATTGGTGAGACTGTGCATCTTCTCATGTATTAGCCATTTGGGTGTCTTCAATGTATTTCCTACCCACTACTCTGCCATTTTTATGCTGGTTTATTGATCTTTTTCATGTTGATTTGTATGTTATTCCTTATATAGTCTGGATATTGATCTTTTGTCAGGGGAATGTATTGTAAAAATTTTTCCAGTCTATGAATTGTGTTTCTACGTTGTTAACAGTGTCTATTGTTATACAAAGTTTTCTATTTTTAATGTAGCCAAGTTCATCAGTCTTTTTTATGGTTGGTGTTTTTGTGTATTGCTTAAAAGGCCTTCAATTTTCTGATGCAATGAAGATGTTTTCCTATATTTTCTTCTAAAGGTTTTGAAATTTAGCTTTTCCTATTACATCTTGACAGGTTTCAATTGCTCATAGGTAAGTGCCCTAATCCAGGAATATGGTTGTATTGACTTTTGCTTGGCTAGTATTTGTCCAGAAAATTATACTAAACCTCTCCTCTTTCCACTCTTATAGTTTCTATGTGTCTCTTGTAAATAACATATAGCCACATTTAAAAATTTATTTTCAAACCAGCCTGAGAATCTGTATCTTTTAACAGATAAATTTAATCATTCTATATTTGTTAAGATTAATAAGAAATTTGGAATTATTTGTATTTTTATTTTGTATTTTCTCTTTATCAGGCTTTCTCTTTGATTTTATATATTCCTATTCTCTCTTGTGTTGCACTGTTTGAGGATTTAAAAAATCTTTCCTTCTTTTCTGTCTCTAATCAGACTCATTGAGTTTTCTTTATTCTACTTACATCTTCTCTGCTGTTTGAAATTACATATTCAACTTTCATAAGAACTATATGAAGAAAGTTGAATATGAAACTAAGAAAAGTCTAAGGTTAATCAATATCTCTGCCCTCTTCTTAATGCAAAAATATTACAACATTTAACTTCTGTCACTGTCTTCTCATCTTCCAGGTGATCGTTCTTAGAAATTATCTGACAGAAACATAGCATGAGCCATATTTGCACTAGTATATATTTTGGTAGCCACATATAAAAAAAAAAAACAAGAAACAGTTGAATGTATTTTAAATAATGTGTTTTACTTAACACAGTACTTTCAAAATATTATCAGTTCAACATGTAATCCATATAAAAATAAATAATAAAATATTATACATATACATCTTCTATATTGTTTTTGTAATTTGTTTTTAGTTGTAGATGGACACAATACATTTTACTTTATCTATTTATTTTTATGTGGTGCTGAGGATTGAACCCAGTGCCTCACAGGCAGGCGCTCTACCACTGAGCCACAACCTCAGTGCTATGTTGTGTTTAAAACATGATGCGCGGGCTGGGATTGTGGCTCAGTGGTACAGCACTTGGTTTTGATTTGCGTTTCCATGAATGATGTGGAGTGCCTTTTCATATAATTTTGGCCATTTGTATATCACCTTTGAAGAACTGTTTATTCAAATACTTTACCCATTCTTAATCATGTTACTTTTTATTGAGTTGTTTGTTGTTGCATTCTAAGAATTCTTTACATATTCTATATTTTAACCACTTCTCAGATATAAATGGTTTGCAAATGTTTCTCTATTTATAGTTGCCTTTTCACTCTTTTGAGTGTATCCTTTGATGTATAGAAGTTTTTAATTTTGATATCATCGAGCTTACATATTTTTACTTTAGTTGCCTGTGCTTTTAGTGTCACATCCAAGAAATCATTGCCAAATTCAACATCATGAGAATTTCCTCCTGTGTTTTCTTCCAAGAGTTCTATGGTGTTAGCTCTTAAATTTAGGTCTTTGCTCCATTTTGAGGTACTTGCTGCATATGGTATAAGGTCAGGTCCCAGCTTCATTCTCTTTCATGAGGTTATCAGTTTGCCCAGTACTGCTGGTTGAGCAGACTGGTCTTTCTCCATTGTATCATCTTGGGCAACCTTGTTGAAAGTCACTTGGCCATATATGTCAGGGTCTATTTTTGGTCTCCCTATCCTGTTCCATTGGTCTAAATATCTGTTCTTATTTTAGTATGACACTATCATGATTACCATTGCTTTGTAGTATGTTTTGAAATCAGGAAACATGAGGTCTTCAATTTTCTTCTTCTTTTTCAAGATTGTTTTAGCTATTTGATGTCCCTTGAGATTCAATATGAATTATAGGACTTTCTTTCTCTTTCTGCAATAAAATACCCCTGGGAATTCAGATAGGGGATTGTGCTGAATCTGAAGATCACTTTGGGTATAGTATGGACATTTTATTGACATTGAGTCTTCCAACCTGTGAGTATAGGATGTCATTCCATCTATATGTTCTTTTAGCAATGTTTTGTAGTTTTCAAAATAGGAGACTTTCATCTCCATGGTTAGGTTTACTTCTAAGTGGGTTATCCTTTCTGATGCTATATTAAACAGGGCTGTTTTCTTAATCTCCTTTTAGGATTGATAATTGTTAGTTTATAGAATTGCTCCTAAGTTATGAAATTTATCATAGTTGTGCATTTATAAGAAAAAAACATAACATATATAGAGTTTGGTACTGTCCGTGATTTCATGCATCCTGTCGGGGCTCTTGAAACATTTTTCCGCGAACAAAGTAGGATTGCTTTGAGTTCAGTTTGTTCTTCTTTTACCAATTCTTTAAGGTATAAAGTTACATTGTTGATTTCTTTTTTTAAATTATGTTTGCAGGTATAAATTTCTTTTTATATCACTATGCTGTAGTATTTAAGTCTTGGTGTTTTGGGTTTTTTTTATTCATTTGTCTCAAGATATTTTCCAATTTTCCTTGTGATTTCTTATTTTTATATCAGGTATATATACCCCTTTGGGTGTCCATTCCATCTGCTCAAGTGACTACCTTCTTCATTCCTAGGATTTAGAAAGGCATAGATTTCTCTCCCTTTTTTTCAAGCTTGGCTATGTTCCCCTGGTGACACTTGATTTAGTATTGAAGAGGCACAGAGAAAAACATTTAACAAGACAAAAACAGTTCTATTCAAAACTGAAAAATATGATTCAAATGATTGCTTCCCAAGGCAAAAATGTCCTTTTAGGTCTCTTGATCTCTCTACCCTAAGCATAGACGAGCTTCTTACCTGCCCATTCCTCTCACTATCAAACCAGGAAGGTGTTCCTGGGCCTGCCCTGTCTTCTCTGAAAGACCTTGGAGGAGATTGCAGCCTTACAGAGCAGACCAGCTCAGAAGGAATCAGGGAGAGTGACTTCATGCTTAAACTCAGGAGCCCTCACATATATAACTGTAAGCTCTTGCTTCTTTCATTTCTAGGGCCAAACTCCTGAAAGAAATGACAGCTTGAAGAAAGGGAGAGAAGTATGAGAGTTGATTCATGAGGACGCTCAGGGAGGCTTCTGTTTGTTTCTCTCAGACTGCAGCAAGGTGGATGGATGGCCTGGCCTGTTGGCAAGAGCAGAAATCTATCACACCTCCTTTATAACAGAGTCCTGCCACGTACTACAGCTGCTTTCCCCATCTGGTTCTCTGCCCTATGAAAGTCGCATATTTTCATGTTACCCGCAGCACGCGAAGATGAAGGAACATGGAAAAATCCATGTCCTCTGTTAGGAAGAAGAACTTGAAAAAACATATATCAGATTTGTGTACTCAGTAGTGGTCAGAACACATCCCAAATTTCAGCAGCAATGGACTACTGCACCCTTGTTACTTCTATATCTGCTTCTTTGACTTCTTTTCTGAGATAGTTCGGCCACCTACTCTGGGCAGCTTTCTCTGATCTTCTTATATTCACCTCTTTGGCTGCCTCCAAACTAGAATATACATCTGCCTTGGGGATCCCTTAGATCCCTAAGCTTACACCCATGTGGTGTCATATTGTATTAAGCCCTTTCTTGGCTAACTCTCTCACTGGGTTGTGGGCTCTTCTAGGGTAAAAGCTATATCATGATCATTTCTATATCTAAGATTAGACACAAGTTCTGAGATGAAGTAGGTACTTCATAACTGTTGAATGAGTAGGAGAGGCAATAACTGTATAGAGACAGAAATTAAGAAATGATGACTTTAAACTCAATAACAGTGCTGTAGTGGCTTTCTGAGAACCTGGACTCTGTACTACTCCAATTCAGGCCTGAGAGATCCTAACTCCTCCTCAGGACCCAACAACATCAAAGGTCATCCTATCAACCTTAGCAAGACCCCTAGGTCCTGGAGCCAGCTACTCAAATCCACATGTGTCCAGAGCCTGAACTAACAATCTCCTGGCCACACAACTGCTGCAGTTTGGGAAGTAGAAGGAGGGATCTCCTTCCTAACCCAGAGGAAGGACAGACATTCCTTCCACATGTCAGATCTACCCACTAGACTCTCCAGTTCTGACCACACCACCAACCCCACAAGTTTTCCAGACCTGGCTGGCCTCTTGACCATTAGCTTCTAAACATGTTCCCTGTGGCTTCTGATTCTGCATAGCATGGATGTAGTTTCACGGCAAAGAAAACAGGCTTTAACCAGGCACAGAAGGACACACAATATATGTTCTCTCTCATATGTGAAAGCTAAAAAATAAAATAAAGTTGACTCAAATGTAGAATAGTGATTACTAGAGGTTGGGAAGCATTGGGGGTTGGCAAGAGGTGGATAAAGGGAAGGCTGGATTTGATCAGGGCACACTACTATATGCATGGATTGAAATATCACACTGAACCCCATGCATATGAACAATTAGTGCATGTTTAAAAAAAAAAAGAGAAAAGGAAACAGGCTTTCCTGTCCAAATAACATGGGTTTGGAATCCGGTCCCATCCTTTGCCAATTCTCTGAACTCCATCAAATTTCTTCCTCTCCCTGTGCTTCAGCTTCTGTGTGTGTAGGGTGGGAGTGGACACAGGAATGGGGTGAACGTTAAGTGAGACACATCATACAAACGGTTTAGCCTGCCCACAGGGAATGCCTGTTAAATAGTTGCTGTAACAGAAATAAAAGTTATCTTTGCACAGAGTCCAACAGGGAAGATAAACAAACTTAAAAACAAAATAGTCATCATATAGTAAAGTCAGTGATACAATAAAAATAGATGGGGGGAAAAAATCTCCAGGAATCATGGTAACCCAGATACAGTTGGTGATATCTGACCTGTAATTTAATAGATGGAACAGGCAGGTGCCAATGATGGGATACAGGATGCACATCGGTAATTTCAGATGTGAGAATGAAGTTAGACCTCTATGAGGAATTACAAGGAGTTCCACAGGATCAAGAAAGGGTCAGAGCAGGGTGCACTGCCTGAACCACAAGGACAGAAGGTTCAGCGGCAACTCCCCGCGCCCACTGAGTGTGCTGGGTTCCCAGGCTGGGCTCCTATCTCAACGCCGTGACTGCACTACAGTTCTTTCTTGGATTGAATTTGCTAAGACCGTCTTGAAATTTCTGTTCTAGATCCTATGGCAGATCATTTTCAGAGACACACAAAAATGATCCTTCTCTGTGTCTGCCAGTTGTTGTCCTCCATCTTTTACAATTTTGTTGTTGCTGTTTTGCTTTTGTAGAACCCATTTCCCACCTCTACCCTTCTTCACTTCTTATTAACCAGGCAAGAAACGTTTAAAGAAGGGGATTGTTAGCAAACAAGGTGAGCAGAATGCCCTTGATCTGACTTTCTATCTCCTTGTGAAATAGCCAAATGCCCTTCTCTGATTACAACAGAAACTAAATTGGCATGCATGGATCCTGATATAGTTTCCATCTGTCAGATGATTCCCATTAACTGGCATTCTAACGAAACTTCTGTGCTGAATGTCATTTCTCTAACAGCATGGACTGTGGGTACCTTGAAATTACTGTTCCCAGCATGCACTGCTCTCAGAGGCTTCAAGGTTTTTCAGGTGTTTCACCTCCTGAGATGCAATGTGTCACTACCTTTCCTATTGACGTTGGAGCTGTTTCTGAAAGGTAGAAATTGTAGATGACCCATGGGTGGGGGGGATAGAATCCAAGAGTCAGGTCATTCCATCTATCAGGTTTACAACAGACAGTTTTTTCGGTGGCACATCTTTGGTCCCTGAATCATGGAACAGGCAAAGGAAGCAGCCATGAATCAACTTTCCATCAGTATTCAGGTGGCCTTGACATCATACCTCATATCCCAGGATTTCCATAAGGAGACTCCTAGTGCGCTCACCTATAACCCAGGTCCATTTGCTTTGCGATTGGTAGGGTTTCCATCCAGATCCAGACACAAATGTCTTTGTAAGTCTCATATTTAGGTAGAACAAATCCCTGTGTCCTTTTGTGGCTTTAGAGCTACACGGTGGCCTTGGGAAGGGATGCAAGGGAGTGTGCTGGGCAGATGTCGTAGACCAGAAGCCATAAGTGATCTGTTACTGAGAGATCCTGGGTGATTTTCAGCCCCTGCTCTTGTATTCTCTGTGTTTCTGACACTGTTGACTCATTCCTCCCATCTGCTCCTACCTCCACTTCCACTCTGCCTCTGGACATTCCACAGGAACATTTAGAAGTCTCTGAAACCATGGTCTTACTCCTTTGAGATTTTGCATGATTATCTTCTTTCTGAATCACTCCTTTGTTCCCTGCCTGTCTGGGAAACTTCTTGTCGTTCTTGACCCTTCCTTCCCTGGTGCTTCCAGAGTCAAGAACTTCCTCATCTGTGCAGTCTGTCTTGACTGTTCCTCTAACCTAGCACTCTGTATGCTGCCTACATCTGTCACCATCCATTTTTATTTGTGTGCTGCAGGAAAATGCTTTAGATATTAATCATTGTTTCCTTACTTATTCTGGTCTTTCCCTTCTTTTTCGTCTCTCATGAGATTTCCTTCTACTTATTCTGGTGGCTGACTAGGGAATGAATTGTCTAGGAGAGAAAAATAAAATTATAAATGGCTTGCCAATCTTCTCGACTTTTGCTCACAGAACGTAAATTAATTAAAGAGATTGCACTACAAGCCTCTGAGAGAAACATCAGAAATGAGAAAAAAGAAGAGGAAGAAGAGGAGGAGGAGAGTTGAGTTTCTCCCCTTCCAAAGCAGAAGAGACAGAAAGGCAACTGGTTCCCATAAAAAGAATGCAGAGTGGGTACCTACCAGTATATGGAATCTTAGCTAGCCTCTCAAAGACACTTTGGCCTTGGTACACACTCTTCCCTCCTACCTGTGACCCAGAAGGAGTAGCAGTGATTCTTGTTCCCCACATATGACAGGAAGGCAGCACAGGAAGGAGACAGGAATAAAAGACCCTCTGCTCTGACCCAAGTGAACCCATCTCCAAGGACTTTCTCTACCTTCAGCACCTAGATGACACCACCTGTGACTCAGGTTATTTCCTCTGCTCTAGCATAACATGAGCTAAAACAGAACTAAGCTGAGTCATGGACATACAGGTCTATTTTTTTGCACACCTGATTTTGTGGTATAAGATTTATCACCTCTGTATGCCTCTTACTAGCTAGACTGAAACATCTAACAAAAGGATCTGTTTCTTATTCTCCTTTATTTCTGATGTTTCTCATAGTATCAGGCACATGTAAGTGCTCAATGAATATGTATTGAATAACAGTTTTAAAGATATTCTCATGTCTTAGCATATTGATTTGATGACATTCTCAGTTGCCCATATGACTTCTCTGTCAAACTGGGAACTTCTCAAGGGCAAACACTACGTTTTTGTTCTCTATGTTCCTGATGTTTATCTCAAGGCAGGAAGCAGAAGAGACAGACACTCAGAGGTAGTTTGCTAACCCAAAGAATGAATAAAGAAATGAGTGAAATAGCATACTGGTCTAAGAGAGAGAAAGATGGAGTTTTCAGAGACAGTAGAGTTTAAAGACTGTTTTTGAGGGCTAGGATTGTAGCTCAGTGGTAGAGTGCTTGCCTCGCATGCATGAGGCCCTGGGTTCAATCCTCAGCACCACATACAAAGCAATAAAATAAAGACATTGTGTCCATCTACAACTAAAAATATATTTTAAAAAAACTGTTTTTGAAACTTCCTAGCTGCTGGATGTAGATGAATTACACATCTTGGCTTCCTTGTCGGTAAAAAATGGAGATAATAATATCTATTACCCAGAAATGTTTTGAAGATGTAGTCAAAAGAGACAGCATTGTGAGAGGACTTTGCAAGTCAAGGCATGCAGGAGACATTTTAAAAAAATGAGAAAAACAAACAATCAAAAATCTTACTCATTGATTACCTACAAATATGCCATTTGAAATATTCATTTTTCCCAGACCCAAAACAAGAATAATAGTCCTTGTCTCTGCAGAATGGGATCTGCTTGGAATTTTTTATATGTGCATAGATTAAAACTGTAATCTTGGTTTAAAAACAACAACAAACCAGGCCAAATTCCCTAAAATTATCCCCTAATATTGATATGAATAATAATGTTAATCCTAACAGTATTTCCTAATATTATCTTTTAAATAGAAATCCAAATCAGCATCTTAAATGTTTATTTAAAACAATTGAAAATGTTGAACTCTGTTGTGAACACATTATCATTAGATTATCTGACATTTTGATTAATCAAATTTCATCAGGCTGCTCAAATACATACTATAAATCATCTTCCAGACACCTGGATGGGCCACTTCTGACAGCTGTTTCCACAGTCAGGAGTGGCGTCAGGGTCGGTGGGTGCCTCGCCTCAGAAGCTATGGCTCCCGCAGACGCACTGAGCAGGGCAATGACAGTAGCAGTGCAGCCAGGTTACAAAGTGGCGAGGTGGGATTTGGGGGGGTTCTCCTGGAAGGCCCCTCCACCTTCAGGAGATGAAATGGATTCTGTAATATCTGAGGTGATATCAGCCAGGTCAAGGGGCCGTAGAGATGGTCTCAGAGCCTGCATACTTTCTTTTCTCCACAGCACAGCAGCTTCCAGGGGAGCTTTGAGTACTTTGCTCAAAGGGCAGAATCAGCAGCTATTGCTGATATGGGACTCGATGGGACTGGAATTCTGTACTGTGGATAGCACACTAGGCTTCTTTTTTTTCTTCTTCTTCTTCTTTATCTTTTTTTTTTTTTTTAAGCCAAAGTGGCATTAGTGAAGCCTTTAGAAATAAACCACAGTTCTCGTTTTAATGGATGCAGTGTTGGGTCATGTGCAAGATCTGTTATTTAAAATGTGCATTTACAGGGCACTGTTGGAAATAGCTGTCTTTAAGATTGCTTAGGCTTTAGACTTACTACATGGGGCAAGACTCCATTTTCAGAGTGTTTGCCATTATCACCATATGTCTTCCCTGCTCAGCTGGAGATGCTGAGCCTCCTACTGCAGACATCTTTTCTAGGGCAAGGAACATGACATTTGCCTCCTTTTTGTCTCTGATGGCAAATGAAAGAGTGAGTAAGAATTCTGAATACTGGTAAATGAGAGTGAAACAATCCTTTTAAAAAAAACACCAACAAGTAATAGTCCAGCCCCTTTTTTCTGAGCACTCTTCATCCTAAGAATGTGATCCAATCACAGTGAACTTCTCTTCCACTCACCAGCTTTCCTCTCCATGGTCCACCTTTTTGGGGTTCTTGAGTGCCTCCTAGAGGCTAGAGTATGATATTATAGGGAATCACAGCTCCGCCTGGGGGTAGGATGTAGAACTACACTTGTGGTCAAAGATAAGTACCTGAGGAGACCATTGGATGCCCCTGTGTCCACCAAGTCACAGTCTCTCCCTGATCTTCAACTTTTTTTCTGCATCCAACTAAATTGATGCCTTAATTCCCTTTCCGGTATTCCTGGCTCATAGCCATTATCCTGGGTAGGGGGAAGGATGAGGACTCTGACTCCAGTATTTGCAGCTGCTAGGTAGTGCTTTGAATGGTTTTCTCACTTAGAAACAAAAGGCCCGTGACCACACAGCACTTTCTGTCCTCTCGTCTCATTTATTGGAGCATCCCTCCTCAGATGTCAATGTTAGCCAGGGTTAAGTCTAAATCCACCCCAAATCACTATCTTATAAGCCTAGCATTCCCTCCAAGAATCTCTTACAGCAGGGACCATGCTTCCAGCCTGATTCCAACTCATTATCTGTATTAGCCCTGGTTTTTGAGGTACCCACCTGCCTTACTGCAAAATGACCAAAGGCATTCACTCAGCAGACGGTCACCTAAACCCTGCCGTGAGCCAGTACCTATGCCGAGTACCTAGTGCCTAAAAGGAACATAGATCCTATCCTCCACAAGTTTACAGTCAAGTACGGAAGACATACAGTGGATATTTACCACTATTTTCTACCTCTGTTAGAAGTGAGCACCAGGTCCTAGGGAACCATAGCAGCACCTAGCAGGACTGGGTTTCCCAGGGGGCAGATGAAGAAAATGGGTAAGGCAGGGATATAAAAGATTATTGAGAAAAATATTTGAAAGAATATAGATATATTCCAAAGGTGCACTGGATTATAATTATGGGAAAATCAGAATATTTTTTTACTTATACAGATTTTATGGTTGGTAGCATTTTAACTTGAAATACATATGGGTGCAGGGGGGTTTCAACAGAGCTATTCTTGCTAGGCCTCTGAAGGTTGAAGCTATCTTATAGAAGGACTCAGGAAAAGCTTCCTTGATAACTACTGGAGACACTTAGAGGAAGGAGGGAGTTTCCTCTTCTGCTTTATACTATATTTCATTTCTGTCTTGTGGAACAGAAAAATAAAAAAATAAATAAACTGGTTGGAATAAGTTTGCAGGTCTCTGGGTGCAGTTAAGGACAATGAGTAATATATTAGCTCATCAAATAAGTTACTGCATTCACGCTACCCTGGAGAAGAGCCATTTGCTGCTTCCAGTGGCTGGCTCTGTATCTTCCAGAGAACCCAATGGCCTCAGCTGCAATCCAAGCACCACAATCATCAGCAGAAACTGAAGATAGAGGTAATGCATGTGCAACCTGAATTGCAATTGTGGGAAGAGAAAGTTGAAACTGCAAACAAATAAACGACACTTCTTATAATTACAGTCCTTGAATGAACCTTCAGATCTGCATCACACCCTGAGATTCTAACAGACACCATGCTCCTGCAATAAGATGTTAAAATAGTCCCTCTCTCTGAAATGCACTCTTGGACCAGCTGTATTCTTGAGATAGTTTTAAAAAGGATTGCTTCACCCCTGTCTTCCCTATATATTACCCTGTACCATACAGAACTGTCTGAGTCTGTTTTCTGTTCTATAACAAAATACTGAAGACCAAGTAATTTATGAGTAACAAAAGTTTATTCGGAGCCAGGTGCAGTGGCGCATGCCTGTAATTCCAGTAGCTTGGGAGGCTGAGGCAGGAGGATCATGAATTCAAAGCCAGCCTCAGCACAAGTGAGGCGCCAAGCAACTCAGTGAGACCCTGTCTCTAAATAAAATACAAAATAGGGCTGAGGATGTGGCTCAGTGTTCAAGTGTGCCTGAGTTCAATCCCCCGTAACCCCATCAAAAATAAGTTTATTTGGCTCATGGTCTGAAAGCTGGGAAGTCCAAGAATATGGCACTCACATCTGCTTGGCACCTGGTAAAACTTTTCTTGCTGCATCATAACATGACATAGGGCATCACATGGAAAGACAGAGCAAGGTACAAGCTCCAACTTTCTTCTTTTTGCAAAACCACTAATCCCATCTTGAGACCTTCATTCTCACAGCCTTATCTAAACCAAATTAACAATCAAAGGCCCCAACTCTAAATTCCATCAAAATATGAATTTTAGTCAGATTTCCTACCCCCCTTATACTGCCACAATGGCAACAAACTTCAGTACATGACTTTGAGGGTGGGGGACACATTAAAACCATAGCAAGAACCTTCAATTGGGTTATTTCTATTTATAGCTCTTCATTCTCTCCTCACTCCCCTTATTTGCACTGCTTATCCTGATATTCCTTTCTGCCTTTCCATTGTATGACAAGTTTGCAGGAATATATGGCACAGAATGGGCACTTAATAAAAGTTTGTCAAATTAAATTGAATGTCTTAAATCACAATACAGATTCCTGAAGATTCTGTTCCTGGATTTAAATACAAGCAGAAGATTTCCTTGAAATTATTACAATTTAGTAATTTTGCCAGCCTAAAGCTTCCATAATGAACCTCTTCAACTAAAGTGAAACTATAAATTGTGCATGAGTTTGGGAGCTTTTTAAGGAAAATAGAAGTCTCATATTTGTTAGCAATGCTCATGAATTGTAGGCACATGTCTGGTCTAAGTAATCAGCAAATAGAGACTCTTCTTGTTTAAAGGAGTTTCAATTTGAGTCAAATTGTGGCCAATATACACATCCTCTAGGCTCAGTAAAAACATCGTCCTTTCCCATAAGTCCAATAGAAAATTCCAGATTTTATAAAGTGAAAGTTGGACATCTGAAAAACATGGCAGCCTACAAGGAAGTCATTGACAAAACCACACCGTGCAATAGTAGAGCTATTAACAAGTGTCATTGGCTGAGCTCCCAATAACTGTCAGCACACAAGCTACAAAGGTAACTGAGACAGGGTCTCTGATCTCCAGGGACTCAAAGTCTACATGGATACAAAAATGAGTAATGCCATGTAGTCATTACTAGTTTGTGGCAAGGACAAGTACAGCTAGACTTGACTAGGGGTGGGACTGCCATCAGCAAAGTCTTCCTAGTGCCTTGAGCTGAATTTTGAGAGAGAAGAAGGAATTTAGTGGATGAATAAAGAGTCAAAGTGTGAAAACTGAGCCTACAGTCCCCTGTGCACGAGGGAACTACATGAAGTTCAAAGGAGCTACAGCAGATACGTGAAGAGAAGAGAGGCTAGAGAGTACCCAGCCTGTGATGTGGAAGCCTGACACTATGCTAAGGAGCATGTGCATCACTATAGCTCAGAAGCAGTGAGAGGTCGTGAAAGGACCTGAGGTCAAATGGGCACTCGCTCTGCATTTTATAAAGATCATTATGACATAGGTGTGGCAAATAGATTTGAGAAGGGTGAGTCTGGAGTCAGGAAAATCACTCAGGAATCCACCATATTTGTTCAGATGAGATCCTAAAAGGGGTGGGGAGAAAAATGAAATTTATCAGATTGAATTCGTGAAGTCAGTGATTAAACTAGACACAGAAGGGAAGGAGGGGAGATTTGTTCCAGAAGTGGAACAAATCACAAGAATAAAGTCTGGGCTGGCATAAGAAATTGAGGGTAAAAGCTGCTTTTCAAAATATATTTGAGGATTTACCATTGTTCACAAGATGTTATTTCTTATGCCCTAAAAAAGGATGCTCTGATCAAATGAGTTAGGAATTACTGACATCAGGGACTTTCACAACAAGAATTTTGAAGAAGTGATGGGCACTAAAACTGAATTCAAGTGGTCCAAAAAGTGAGTGTGGTGATAAAAGAACCCAAGGGTGATCTTTTTTTTTTAGAAGCATCATCCTAAAATAAGGGTAAAAGAAGGCCATGAGTAAAGAAAGAGGGTCAAAGATAACTTTCCAGAGGAGAGAGGTTGGAGAACGTTGATGCTAAGAAGGAATGGTCAGGAAAGAGGGAAAGCAGGAAATACAGAATGGATTAAGAGGTGAGGTCTCTGAGAAGGTTGGGGTGGGGTGGAAATCCAGGTGTCTGGCAAGATCTGAACAAGAGAAAGGGCATCAGGGGCTGGAAGGAAAGAGGAGAGGATGGTGTATTCATTCCCTACAGTCGCTATGACAAAATGCCACAAACTCGGTGACTTAAAACAATAAAAAATTATTATCTCGCAGTTCTGGAGAACCTGAAATTAAGGTGTTGGAAGAGTCATACTGTTCAGAGGTAGAGAGGAGACTGTTCCATGCCATGCTCTTAGTATCTGGTGTCACCAGCAACTTTTGATGTCCCATGGCTTGTAATTGCATATCTCCAGTCTCTATCTCCATTGTCACCTGACATTCTCCCTTCATGAATCTGTGTTCAGATTTACCTTTTTCGTAAGGAAATGGGTCATATTGGATTAAGGGTCCACCCTAGTCTAGTATGAGTTCATTTTAATTTAGCTAGGTACATCTACATACATACTCCTATTTCCAAAGAAAGTCACATTCTGAAGTATTGGAGGTTAGAATATCAGCATCTCTTTTTTGGAGGGAGGGGGCAAAATTCAGCCATAACAGATGATAACTCTACTTTTCAGAGAAATCAGCAACTGCCATGGTAGAAGCCTGGGGTGATAAAGAGGTGATCTCATTCCAAGGGCAAAGGTTAATTCTTTGTCCCTTTCTTCCCAGCTCCTGGGTAGTGTGCATATGCTGTAGTCATACTCCAATAGTGTACCCAGCAAGGCAGACAGAAGCTGAATGACAGAAGAAAAAAAGAAGCAATTCTCAGCTTTTGACTTTTAAATCAGACTTCTGAAATTTCCAGCAGAGGTAATATTGGCAAGAAAGGGATTGTGAGTCCAACAGAATCACTAAAATTTATGCCATGAAAAAAAAATGGGAAAGATAGACGATTTCTTAATTGAAGAACCCATGTTCATGCCCTAGACATGATTAAGATTAGGCAGGTTGGAGGGGAGAAAGGGAGTTGGATGGGAATTGAGAGAGACAATGAGGAGGGGCCTTGAGCCTGCTCCCAGTTCCAGCTCCATCTCCAGGCTCTGGAACCCCCCCAACCAGAGCTCCTCCAACTTTATCTGATTTGCAGACTGAGGTGCCACATGTGATCCACGTGTGATTAAGATGGAAGCAACGCTACTGCTATGAATAGTGTCTATAATAATGAAGACTAGAAGTCACTGGTCAAGGCCAAGCTCTTCATGTTTCTAATGGGGATTTTAAGGTCCATGGAAGGGTGAACATGTGTTTGTGGAAGGGTCTGGGGCAAAAGTTCAGATCTTCTAATTTCTGATTATTTCTTGTAATTTCTGTTAATGGTGACAGCAGTACGTTGTTTTGGTTTTTTTGTTTTGTTTTGTTTTGTTTTTTTGTTTTCCTGAATGATGAAAGTTCACACAAGACTCTAAGGAAGCCAAAATCCCTAACTACATCTTCCATTCTCTTAGACTGATCTACTAACCAAATCCAGGAAAGAACTCCACTGGGAATAAAAATGTGTATTTTTCAAAGCAGACCATGTGACAGGCACCACGCTAAGTACTTTGCACACATTAGTGCCTTCTATGCCCAAATAATCCCATAAGGGAGGTACTATTCTTATTTCACAGATGAGGATGCAAAATCAGAGTAAACGACTTACTCACATAAGCAGTAAGCTGTACAGCAGTATTAAAACCCAGGAATCTGTTGGAAATCAAACCAATATTCTTAAGTGCTATACTGGCTATTTATAATATAATACACAAAACGCTTCCTTGTGATAACTAGAAAGGAAGATGGGAAAATGAATTGCCAGTAAGTACCTACTCTGTGGTAGACACTATGCATTTGCATATATTATATCTAGTGCTTGGAAATTTTATCCATCACTAACTTCAATCATCCTGGAAGAGAGCTTAGGTTCCTGAAAAAGCACCAGATTGGTCTATGAATCAGTGATTTCACTCAATTTACACCTAATGAGATTCATATAACTAATTCTTCTATTTTGATGCTCAGAATCTTATATTGGTTTTCCTCTCTGGTTCTCAAGGCCCTTACAACCTGTGTAGTCTGTTTCTTCAGTGTACATATTCCTGACCACATAAAATCTGAATTAGTATGATTACTATGTCTCTTCTGACATGCAAATGTTTATTGTGTCTCCCATGACATTATTATTTTCTAATTTGCCTATGGCTATCTCTGTGTAGGAATCGCCTTTGCTCCAGTGGTGAGGCATTTGAAGGCCGGTTCAGTATTTAATGCTTGTTCCCCAGCTTATTCCTAGACATTATTATTCACAAAAATAATTTATTGGAAGGATACTTGCACGCCTGCAAAATTGTCTGGTGTATGTGGTAAGAGCTCAATCAATGTTAACCAAACAGATATTTTTAAATTAAATACTCTGCTCTTGATTCAAAGGAAGAAAAAAAATATCGTAAAAGAACCCCCAACCTGGGAAAGCTTTTACTCTAAGGCAGTGCAGACACTGGACAGACCGCTAACCTCACCTGAAGCAACGTAAAGAAAGTGCTGAAAGGAGAAAGTATGGAGGAGCTTAGATGTCAGGTTTTCTGGTCACAAGCAGTAGAAACCAATTCTAGCTGGTGTCAGCAAAAGAAATAATTTATTGGAAGGATACCTGCACGCCTACAAAATTGTCTAGAAAATTGACAAAACTCCCAAGCTGTTGAGGCCTGGAATTGTGAACTTCTAACTCCCCTCACTTTCTTGTGTCCCTTTATTTGAGAGTCAAAGTTCTAAGACAAAGTGCAATTAGCCTGAGGTCACATGCTCAGCCCTCTGCTGAGACAAAGTTTCTGGCATAATTAACCTCCATATTCCTGTTAGCTTCTGTAATGACAGGACTAGACAGCTGACCTCCATATCCCTGTTAGCTTCCATAATGACAGGATTAGACTAGACAAGACTAGACAGTGTTATTTCAGAGCAACCTGAAGGTACTAAGTGCTTCACATCTTTTAAATTCACCCAGAAATCCTTATGTCCTTTGTCAGGGCCCCCACTCTTTCCTGATAAATGCTTCAGCTGTCATGCAAGCCCTGGCACAGCTGTATATTCAATAGACATTGTCATTAACAATCCATGGGTCAAACTGAGATTGTTCTTCAGCTCTTTCCATTCTAGAATTATAAGAATTTAGAGATTCTTTAGGCACTGTCATTGAGCATCTCAGAGTTTCATTCTATTCCTTTAAGTTAGGAGGTAGGAATTTGAGCGTTTTTGGTTCTTGTTCTTGATGGCATCCAATGCTATTAGAGATATTTGCCTTTTCCTACTGTGTCAGAGTTCCTGGTCACACCCAGAAGGAACTACCTGTGGCTTACTTAATGTACTTATTAAGAAGATATTAAGAAATTCAGAGTTAACCCAAAAACCGGACAGCCAGACTCTGAGATGAGATAGAAAGGAATCTGGAGGGTAGAGCTGAGGTGAGTGCCTTCCCTGGGCTGCACTAGGGCAGCAAGGGAGACAGGATCTGGCCCAAGGGATGTCCAGGGACTCCTTGGCTTTTGTTGTGGGGGGAGCAGGATGTTTTTATTTACTCCAAGCTATTGGAGTGTTTGGGAGAAGATGAAGTAGAAAATTGTAAATGGAAACCATTTGTTACTGACACTTTTGCAAGTGTTTATCTCAGAGATGTCACCTCCATTTTACACTGCCTCTCAAGAGGGTCCAGACATTCCAAACCAAGACTGTGTGTTCCTGATGGGGAAGGAGAATAGAGGAATATGCTACTATTAAGTTTGATTTTGTCTGAAGTCAGTTCAACAGCCTAGGCTGGGTTCTATCGTTATGGTTCCTTGTGAAAATGCTCTGAGTTAGCTGTCATTGAATTATCTACTTCAGTTTTCATCATTCACCTATATAATAGAAGATCTATTTTTTAAAACTGCTATAGAGGCATAGCCCTATAACCCATGGCCCATGGTTTCTTTTTTCTGAGATTGCCCTTAAATACAGGGAAGATAGAGTGCCCAGGTATAGTCTTGGCCAATTATTATGGGAGTTGGTGGAGACGACGCTCTCGCCTTAAGAAGAGATGACTCTGAAGCACGTCCTTTGCCATCTACCAGAGGTCCTCACAGGACAGCCTGAGCTTCCCACTGTGGTGACCTGCTCAGGGTCAAACTTAGGAAGTATGTCTCCTACTGCTGTTCCTGGGGTCACCTCCCAAATAAATGACTTGTACTCCCATCCTTACCTCAAGTCCTGCTTCTGGAAGAATCCAACCTAAGACACCTATATCAGCTTTCCTCCAGTTCACCCTAAATGGCTGGGGTCAGCTTTCAAGTCAGGAATAGATATGTAGATTGTACAAAAGTGAGCATCTCAAAAATTCAAAGAGGAACTGGAGTTGTAGCTCAGTAGTAGAACACTTGCTTAGCATGTGTGAGGCACTGGGTTCCATCCTCAGCACCACATAAAAATAAATAAATAAAAACAAAGGTATTGTGTCCATCTACAACTAAAAAGTATATTTTAAAAAGTCCAAAGAGGCCACACATTGTGTGATTCCATCTACATAAAATATCCAGAATTGACAAGTCTATTAAAAGAGAAAACAGATAAGCAGTTACCAACGTACTTCTAAAACTACAGTTCAGAAGCATTAATTGTATTCATGATATTTACAACCATCACCTCTGTTTCCAGGTCTTTTTCATTGCCCCACACAGTCATTCTGAATCATGAAGCAGCCGTCCCTCATTTCCTCTTCTCCCTAACCACTGGCAAATGGTAAAATTAATGCTATATGTATTTGACCACAATAATAAAAAATCAATGAGAAAGTCAGATGGAAGATTTTTTACTATATTTCAAGTGTGTAAGAGATTCTAGTTATTGGTGTTTTGTTTTATTTTGTCTTGCCTAAGAGAGCACCCATGATAATGTTTGCCATTCCTTCCATTCCCCAGCTGTGGTCTCCACGTCTTTGGTCTCTCATTACCATGCTGGCAATCATGAACTGAATTCACCCCGTCTGCAGATCCCTCACGGAGCCCACGCAGTCCAGCTAACCTGCCTGCACTATTCCTCCAGCCACTTGCAGGGAGCTATGTCCATAGAAGGCCGTGGCCCCCAGACAGATGGGCATTTCCCCTGAGCATACCCCTGTGAACTCTTCCTACACCCCTTGACAGCCCTATCTCACATCCAGACCCTGAGGGTCAGTTTGGAGGCTAATGACACCCATATGGACAGCACTTATGCAGAAAGTGTGTGCAGCTGTTGATGCTGCCAGAGCCAGATGTTCAGCTGATGGTCTTTTTGGCTCAAGATGAATTTGTCTGAAGTGGCATTCACAGGAGACTGCCTGCTGAGAAACTATGCTCTATCTTAAAAAATGGTTGTCTCTCATTGAACCTTGAACAGAGGGCCTGAGCAGGGCAGAACCGAACAGAGAGAAGCAATGATTTGAAAAAACAGAGGTCACTGACTGGTAGGTGGGTGGTTTGCAAATTTTGATTTTAGCCAAGGCATTTTTTTTTTTTAATGAACTGCCAACATTTACAAATTGCTTACCCAAGCACCACCTCCTACATCTTACACCTGACTTGCTTTCCCTATTTCATATCACCTGTCTGGCCAGAGCATGGATTCATGTTTGTTTTCCCCAAGTTAATGACTTGGAGGCATGAGATTATGGAACAGCTTCTCCTGAGCTGCTGTTCCTGGGTAGGCATGAAGAGCAGCACATAGGCAGAATAATTATGTCTTGTCTTTGTTTCTCTAAAAGGAAATTCCCACTCAAAGCACATAATGATTTCTTTTACCAAAAGGAGTTTAGAAACCCTCATGTATTGCCATAGTGTGCAAAGAATGCAGCCATGACAGAGATTCCAGAGACCCACTGGGACACTCAGGAGACAGATCCAGGGTTCTGAGAACTCACCTGATTGTCACCAGCCATCAGTTAGAAGGCATCAGAACCTTCCTACATCTCAATCAATATAACCTCATCCCTTGGGATGCCCTGTGAGTAAAGACATGCAACAGATAATACTACAGCAAATCTCAATTCCTTTTCCTCCTGACCATTGAGTCAACCTACTTTCCCAGTCTCTAAATTTGGAGGAAGCATGTGGTTGCATTCTAGCTGGCTGGGCAAAAATGAGGCATCCCCCCTGCCTAATACTCCATCCACTATCCCTTTCCAAAGGTGGAATGGAGCAGAGCTGAGGTTTTGAAGGGAGGCAGAGCTACAAAATCGAGGAAGGACACTGGGTCCCTGAGTCACTGCTTGGAGGAGATTCTCCAATAAGAATGCACCAATATTGGTGAGAAGAAGCTTTTTGGTTTAAATCCATCCCACTTACTAATTCTTGATTTTATTTATTAATACAATTCCAATTCTTGATTTTTATTTCTTAATGCAATTCCAATTAAAATCCTAACAACATTCCTTAGAAACATAGAAATCATAAAATTCATTTGGAAAAATAAGAGACCCAGAATGGTCAAAGAAATCCTTAGCAAGAAGAGTGAAGCAAGAGGCATCATGATACTAGACCTTAAACTATACTGAAGAGCTACAGTAACAAAAATGGCATGATATTGGCACAAAAATAAACATGTAGACCAATGGTACAGAATAGAAGACAGGAGACAAACCCATATAAATATAGTTATCTCATACTAGAAATAGGTGCCCCAAACATACATTGGTGAAAAGATAGCCTCAATATTGCCATCAATATGTGAAATAGCTTTAGGAGTCTGGTTAAGGAAGTTAGCATAATCCGACATGATGAACGTTTGGGCCTACTTTTTCTTCTATTAGGCACAGGGTCTCTGGTATAATCCCTAGGTCCTTGATCCACTTTGAATTGAGCTTTGTGCATGGTGAGAGATAGGGGTTTAGTTTCATTTTGCTGCATATGGATTTCCAGTTTTCCCAGCACCATTTGTTGAAAAGGCTATCTTTTTTGGAGCCACTCTTCTTGCTAAGGATTGCTTTGGCCATTCTGGGTCTCTTATCTTTCCAGATGAATTTCATGATTTCTATGTTCTAAAGGAATGTTGTTAGGATTTTAATTGGAATTGCATTAAATCTGTATAATGTTGTTGGTAGTATGGACATTTAGACAATATTAATTCTTACTGTCCAAGGACATGGGAGGTCTTTCTATCTTATAAGGTCATCTTCAATGTCTTTCTTTAGTGTTCTGTAGTTTTCTTGAGTGAGTAATAAACTTGTACTAGGTTCAGTCACTGAATCTGAGGTTTTCTGTTACATCAATTTGTCTATCCTAATAGTTCATAAGACATGATGCTTAAAGCAAGTAGGAAATATAATTGCACAAATTACAGACAAGACTTCAGAGGGGATAAGAACTAGCTTTTGGTCTCATTTTACTGATTTTTACTAGTCCCTAGTCCCTACTGAGGTTTGTCAGAAACTCCACATGGCCACTGGAGCCACCACAGGTATTTCCATGTCTCTTCTGGGACATGTGGTTCAGGCAGATAGGTAGTTTCCCTACAACCTGTGTGTACTGCAGAGCTCTTTCTTACTCTGTGCCCTACTAGAATCTGGCAGGCCTCAGAGTCACTCAATATGAGTCACCCACATATTACCAACTGTGGTATATGCTGCCTCCAAAATTGAAGAGATCTGATTCTGTGTCTCTTTAGGGTAAAAGTAATAAAGAGCAAAAACTTGTTGCTACCCACATAAGGGATATTCTGGCATGCACCATGACTTTGGACTCCTAGGAACCTCACAAATATGTCAGGCTCTAGAGTCTTCATGAAGTTTATCTCCTATCTTCTGGTAGATATAATTTACTGAGGCATTAGAGTTCCCACCAATTACTTTCTCACCCAAGCTCAATTGGCATGATGCCATCAATACTGTGAAATAGCTTTATGTTCTATGAAATGAATGTAAAAATGACCAAGGTCCCCAAACTATGTTGTCACAGAGAAGAGAATAATTAAGCAAGCCCAGGAGCAAGAGAATTAATTGTATTTCTGACCCACTTGTGTCAATACAAACTGCTATTCATCCTCTTTACTGATGGGAAATTGAGAAAAATACATTCACCATGTCAGAAGCTGAGTTTTCCAATGAAGAAACCATATCAAGCCCCATAATTGTGATTGGAGCTATCCCTGGTTGTTTATGATAGTCTACCACCATCTATTATCAACCATTTGGTTTTTGAATAAACTAAGCAAGTTAATTGGATGGAAATTTTCAGTATTCATGGTCAAAAAAGGCCCAGCAGCATTCATTAGGGCAGTGGTTTTCAAACTTTAAGTTCATCAGAGTCACTTGGAGAGCACATTAAAATATAGATTTCTGGGACCTACCCCCATATTTTAATACAGTAGGACAGGAGTAGGTCCTGTGAATGTGCTTTGTAAGAAATTCCCCAGTTAAGTGATGCTAATGCTACTGGTCCAAGGACCACACTTTGAAAACCACTGCTTTAAGTCTTTGTTAAAGACAATGCTCTCTTCAATTTCTTGAACATATGGTATTAGTTCTGATTTACTAACTTGACCAGCATGTTGGACAACAGGTTCAGAAGATTTTATTTGATCTTTTCTATCATGATGGTTCTTATTCCAAGGTCAGGGAACCAATGTGAGATCTCTACCAGTTGCTAAGTATATCCATCCTAATTATACACTCACAGACAAAGGATATAATGACCTCTTGGATCCAATCTGAGCACACATGGGCCAGATCTACATTTATATCTGACTTCCATAAGCATTTATTCTGATAAATGCTTATGGATCCTTTTGGGAAAGAACTGGAAGGAATATTTATTGGAAAGTCTTATAGTAGCATTTTCAAGAAGAACTAATCTTCCCTTTAATCAATGAATCCTGGATTGGTGATGAGTCTTGGATCTGGACATTAGGTAACAGACTTTGACTTTTCAACATGATAAATGATATTGGTTTTCTGCTGCTAAGTGTATTTAGTTGTTTTTGTTGATCAAGTCAAGTCACACCTTCATCAGCTGCCCTGATATCTTACCATTCAGAATATAGTTATCTCATCTGGTAAAGGTACTTCTTCTCTGTCCTTAGGTCTATTACAGAAATTACACCCTCTTGACCTTCAATATATAAGTGCTACCAAATGACTTTTGCCATTCTGGTATCCTGTCATCCCCACTGACATGAAGAAGCCAGCTCCTTAGCAGCATCTTCTATTATTTACCCATCTGGTCAAGGGTAGCCATCACTGAGTGTCTCAAAGAACCTCTATTATTTGAGACACCTTTTCAAGTGTATCTTTATTAGCTTAATGAAGGGAATGTCCTCTGGAACTCTCAGGGAACATCTTCAGGTGGTGGATTCTACATCTTATATAATAACTGTGTTTTAATATTCTCACCTCTCCGGACCTTATGATCCCTGCATCAATACTCTACCCAGGCAATTTCCTACATCTCCACCTAATTTACTACAGGTCATTGTTGTGTCAAGTTTCAAGGAGTCATCCCAGCAGCAATTTGAACCATTCCAATTGTTCTTTCTAGGACATTAAATCCTGAGTCATGGGGGAAGGCTTCCATGTCAGTAAATTCTTCCCCATTCAGTCAACATATACCTAAGCCTAGCAATTTTTTTGATTAGTGGGTACAAAAAACAGACCAAACAAAAATGTGGATGTTTCTATTGCTTGTTAATTCATCAGAAAGCATTGCCATAGAGGAGACATTGAACAACCAAGTAGACAGGATGACTCATTCAATGAAAGTCATCCAGATTTTATCTTTCGTCTTGCAAAGCTTATGCAATAGGGGTGTGAATGGGGGAAGAGGGGATAATGATAAGAAAAGCAGGTTACTTATGGGCCAAAAGGTATGGGCTTTATCTCATCAATGACTATCTGTTCTCCCGGCCACAGAAACTTTCATACATATAGCAGCAGCTTTCAAGGAGACTAGCTACTTGGTGGGAGGTGAAGTGCAGTTAATTTCTTCCATCTTAGAAAAGAGCAGCTCTTCACACTATGCTAGGTATGGGTTTGCCCACATGGCTTTAGCCAGCACCACCATTAAAGGGCTTGCCAGATTATTTTTTACAGCTCTGGGTTTACCTTGGATCTAAAACCCTATTTTGGTAAATCTTATGAGACCATAGACTTATGGAGAGGATCCACTTGTCTTACTGGCAGGGCCCAAAGAAGATAGCCTAAGGGAATGATGGGATGGATTATGAAGGGTTCTACCAAGGTACAATTTGGGGACCACCAGCCTGTTGGGTTGGGATGCTCCTCTCTAAGATGTAATATTTGTGATGAATCAGCAATTAATGTATTGTACTGTATCCTCAATATCTAGAATAAATAGATCTGGGAACCAAGAGATGCAAGTAGAATTGATTTCCTTAACCATCATTCTCAGTGATCCATCTATGGAATTTGTGCTTTCTATCCTCACAATCTCAGGCTCTGCCAGATTAGAAGTCTTAACTCCTAAGGATATGGTTGAGAATGCTTCAAGTAGAGGGCACAGTAAGGGTCACAGTGAATTTGAAGATAAAACCATCGCCTGACTACTTTGGGCTCCCCATGCTGTGGACTAACAGAAAAAGAAGTTACTATATGGCAGGAGTGTTCAATCCTGACTAGCATAAGAAGCAATATTTGCTATTACTTAGTGAAGCAAGAAAGAATATGCCTGTGAATTCAGGGATTCACTATAGCATCTCCTTTTATTATCCACTCATGAATTAGAAAGTCAAATAACCACAGCCTAGAGAGGGAAAGGCAACTAAGGGTTCAGACTCTTTGAGGATAAAGGTCTGTCTTGTTCACTCCACCTGGAAGTTCCCTAAACAAGCTGAAGTGCTGGTCAAAGCAAGGGAATGAAGAAGGGAGGTGGTGAATACCAAATACAGATTGAAGATGAGGTGTAATAGCAGGTATTATAGTTAATTCCACTAACTCTCCTGCATTCAGTCTTTGAAAGAAATATGGTTGGTCATTAATTTGAAGACTAAGCAACATATTGGGTTTAATGGAGGACATAAGCAGATCTGAGTGGTACAGGGATAGCCACATCATGTATCCCTGGTACCACCCCATATTCCCGTGGCCTCAGTGCTGAGCTATCCTGCCTCACTTCCTATGTTATGGGCCATTTGCTTTTGTACTTGACTCTTCCATCAAGGGAGCGTGCTTAGATCTGCATAGGTGAAGCCTAGATATGTGAGGAAGGTGACCCCCCACCAGGCACAACACTCAAGCAATAGCTAAATTCTTGGCTCTCCTGATTTGGAATAGACAATGTGAGATGTATATTATGTGCTCCACACAAGTCCCCAGAATGATCCTACTGTGGTGACCAGCATGACAATGCATCTTTATATTAGCTTTATCTCACTAACATTTTAGTTTCATTTGCCCTCCACTCCTGCTCCCTGGAATCATTTTCCAAATAAACTACCTGCAAGTAAGCCCTCAACTCAAGCTAAAACAAGTGTTAGCAACATTTCAACAACATGTTTGTTCAGGTAGTATATGAAGAAAAGAAAGACAAGGATGGGATTCCTGAGACCCACCAATAGCAAGAATCAAGTTGAGGAATAAGAACACATTAAAAATGAGTGGCCAGAGAAATAAGAGGAAAATCAGGAAGGAAATTTTCCAGAAGCTAAGGGAGAGCACTTCAAGAAAGAGAGCAAGCACAGTGAACTCCATCATAGTCAAAGATAAATCAAATACATTAAGACAGGTTGATAAGAGTCTACAGGCCCTTGCAGAACTTGTTGCAAACAAGTGGTCAAATAAGTGTTTCTCCTGCAACTTGTTGTAAATAAAGCCCGTGAAGTGATGGAGGAAGAACTCAGATGACAGCGGCAAGGCAGTGGATAAGTGATGAGGAGGAACAGAGAGAGAGGGAAAGTTTTTAAACCTTAGAAATTTGATATTGTTTTTAAAAGAACAAAGCTGATCATGTCTAAACACAGATGGGAGGGTCAATTGAAGGTGAGAGGTTGATGGTAGAGAGTTGAGTGTGTAGCTGATGGAGTGTGGACCCTGTGTGTGGACTGCAGGAAGGAAATGTGATCCAGG
The DNA here is from genome assembly GCA_004024805.1 of Geosciurus inauris. Taxonomy (NCBI): domain Eukaryota; kingdom Metazoa; phylum Chordata; class Mammalia; order Rodentia; family Sciuridae; genus Geosciurus; species Geosciurus inauris. Next base: position 472 of record PVHX01006650.1, on the reverse strand, counting down.
GTATAGATGAGGGAGATCTTTGGCTAAAAGGAGGTGTACCTTGTACACTGGTGGGGGAAAAGGAAGGAAGAAGCTGTATACAGGTAAGTTTCTAAGTGAAGGAGGCAGAAAATAAGATGGTAGCTCAGAACATCCAGATTCACCATGTGAAAGTCAGTGAGAAGAGGGCTGAGGATGGAACCCCGAGGAGCAACCAACATGCAAGAGCCTACAGGGGAAGAGGTGTCAATCAGGGAACTGGGAAGCAGCTAGGGAGAGAGGAGGAAGATCTGGCCCAAACAAGAAGGTTGTCAGCACAGATACTGCTGACAACTGCTGGGTTGGGTAGGAGGTAGGAAAAAGGAAATTGGAAGGTTACTGAAGACCTTCAGGAAAAGCCAAATGGTAGTGGATGAAAAGATGTACTTCTTAGAGACAGCACAGGTCATTAGGACATTTTTATCTTTGTACTATCTTCTTTTTTTTTTTTTTT